>NW_020868790.1:1386167-1391167 GCF_003789085.1 Penaeus vannamei
CAAGTATTTGTTTTTTTTTTTACAAATACAAAAAAAAACTAAATTCAAAAAAGTTTTGGGGTTTTTTAATTTTTGGTTTATCAAAACCCCTTTAGACCAATTTATGGATCGATATCCCTCATTGCATATAAAGACACCACAAGGACTAAACAAAAATCAATAATTCTTATTCTTGTATAAAGCTACTAATATCAATATGCCATCCATTATTCTTACAAACACTATAAAATAAAAGAATAATCCCTTTCCTATTCAGAACGGTCAAGATGCAGTCCATATCCCCCCGCATCCACCCACCCCAACCCCTCTATCCACCCACACCCACTCCAACCACCCGCCTATCCCACCCAACAATCTACCCCCTAATCCACCTACCCCATATCCACCCCCGACCCACCCCCTATCCACCACCCACACACCCCTATCCCATCACCCCCACCCTCCTATCCACCCACCCACCCAACCCCTATCCAACCCACACCACACACCCTATCCACCATCCCCACCCCTCCTATCCACCCCACACACCCACCCCTATCCACCACCCCAACCCCTATCCACCCACCCTCACCCCACCCCCGTCCAGCCGCTGTTGCCACCCGCAGCCCCCTCCTCAAGTCACGCCAAACACCCACCTCGGCACGTCTCGGAAACCTGTGCGAGGCGGATCCGGGACTTTCTGAAGACAATTAGAAGTGATGGTTCTCGGCGTCTTAGAAGGAGGGACAAGCCTATTCAGCTCTCTCTCTCTCTCTCTCTCTCTCTCTCTCTCTCTCTCCTTGTATGCTAGGCTTTCCGTTGTACGGTGGTAATATGTACAAGAATGTGCACATGTTTATTTGCACGAACACTACACATATGCGCACACCTACCCATATATGTGTGATTATATAGACTCTTTTCTATTTTCTCGGCCCTTGCCCATCCATATATATGTGTATATATATTCTATTCTATTTTCTCGGCCTTTCAAAATTCGTTGTTGGACATAGGCCTTTCCCAGCCTTTTAAACGTCGTTCTATTTCCAGCCTTCCGTTACCAGTGCTTTTGGAACTTGTCGAAGTCATCTCTCCAGCGGGTTTTCTGTAGTCCTCGATCTCTAGTGTGTCTTCGTGGGATCCGGTGGGTTGTGCTTGTCTATTTCTTGTTGATTCTCCTTCGTACGTGCCCTGCCCAGTTTGTTTTGGTGTACTTATTGGACCCAGGATATCACGCATACCTTGGTTTGATTGTTATCCACTTTTTTTCTCTATCTATCTATCTATCTTTCTTTCTTTCTTCTCCTCTCTATCTCTTCTTTCTTTTTCTCTTTTCTTTCTCTCTCTCTCGCTCTCTCTCTCTCTCTCTCTCTCTCTCCTCTCTCTCTCTCCTCCTTCTCTCTCTCTTCTTTCCAGGTCACATTAAGCATAATTATTTTTAAGTGCGTGCTACATTGATAGTAATTTCAACATTTGCTCCGTTGTAAGATTCAATTTTTCTGCACCAAATGTGACTTTTGGTAAGATGCACTGATCGTAAATTCTTTTTAGCAGAATTGTCATATTTTTGTCTTTGAATACAGAACTGTTTTTTTTTTTTCCAAAAGCCTGCCAGCCCTTGGTAATTCGACGCTTGATCTCTTGTTCCTTTGATGCGGAACTCAACGGGATGAGCTAGCGTAGGCAGGTGTAATGATCAATTTCGTCAGCTGCTGTGTCATGGACGGTAACAGTTTGATCTGGGTCTTCCTCATCCACATATTCGTTTCTCATGATTTTGGTTTCACTAATGTTCATGGTGAGGCCGACTTTCTGACTAGCTTCGTTGAGGTCATTTGGCATTCGTTCTGGTTCTTCTGTGGCTTTCAGAAAGATTATATTATCAGCAAATTTGGGATGACTGAAGTATTTGCTTTCAATATTCACTCCTTTGTCATCCTAGCTTAGTGTGCGGAAAATCCTTTCTGGGCAGCCTTTAAAGAACTTGGGGGTGCTTGCATTTCCTTGTCTAACACTTCTTAGTCGGAGTGGACAGGAGTCTTTGTGGAATCGAATGCAAGAAATGGCATGTTTATATATTTGTTCTAGTACTTTGATATAAATTAGTTCTACCACTTGTTCTTGAAATTGTTTTTTTTTTGTAAGTCAACCAGGCCAGTGACGAAGAATTTTGTATGCGGCGCAATTTTCAATTTCCTGGTTAATGACATAGAGAGTCAGCTTGCTAGAGAATCTTTTTCGGAAGAGGAATGATTTGTGTGATTGCTTTTTTCCAATCAACTGATTAATATATATATATATATATATATATTATATATATATATATATATATATATATATATATATATAGAAGAGAGAGAGAGAGAGAAGAGAGAGAGAGGAGAGGAGAGGAGGAAAGAGAAGAAAGAAAGAAAGAGAAGAGAGAGAGAGGAAATTAGATAGACAGAATGATTATGTGTATTTATCTATTCTTTTATATATACATGTATATATACAATGGCATGTTTCGTGTATATGTTGCGTACTCCTTTACCACATAACAAAAATTTTGTGACAACAGGCAACCTAATAAATAACCAGCAGATTGGTTCCTAGACTCTCTTGATCTCTGACTCTACTCTTCTGAACTCGACTCTGATCTCTTGAGACTGACTTGACACCTCTCTCTCGTACTATTCCCAATAATGATATCTCCTGTCTCTGAATCTCCTCTCTATATCTGACTTCTCGAACTCTCTCACTTCTTCCCACTACCATGATCGTTCCTATTGATTCTTGGACCTTGTCCTCTCTCAGAAAATATGCCTGACTCTCTTTCTAAGGAATAACACACTCTCAAACACTGTTTATCTCGCTCCTTGTGTTATGCTTGAAAAGATCTTTCATCCTTGCGTTGTTAAACTGATATAAACCTTGTATGAACAAAACATGAATGTAAAAACAAAGAATAGACACAGAACTCATATAACCAAAACTGCAGTTTAAAGATAAAAATATATAAGAGCATATTAGCGGTAAGGACAAAGGATGGACTCAGGGACTGAACTGACATTAAAACCGGCGTCAGACAAGGAAGGATCCTGTCGCCGCGCCTATTAAAATTTAACTCAGAAGGTCAAAATAAGCCATGAGTTCTAACACCACAAGGAACTGCAGTATTCACATCGGCTGCGAAATCGTATCTCTTCTCAGATAAGGTGAAAATTTTATATTGATAACAGGAAGCTTAAGTAAACTCCGAGGGCCTTGTGGACAAAGTCAAAGAAATTTTAAAAGAACTTTTTTCCGTGGATGTAAAGCGAACCGAATGAAAATAGTGAGGATACAAAAATTTAACAGTGAGTGCATTGTGATTAACGATTAAAAAGAAATTGAAGCTGTCAGTGATTTTATAAGATTTGTATACTTAGCCAGAATGGTTACAAACAAATCTCATGGTTAAAAATAATAATGATAACACGTAGTTACATAAAATGAGGCGAACTAATCTAGCACAACATGTCATGATCTCGTCAAACAACATCTGAGAAAATACAGCTATCTTGATCAAAACAAAGATGCGTCTATTACAAAATTTTACTTTCTCACTCACAACATACTTAGCAGTGTTGACCATTAATAATAATAAGAGAAAAAAAAGTATTTAAGCTCTGGTTGCACATGACTTTCATAGAATTAGCTGCACTAAGAAAAAAATAGTAATGATAAGAAATATCGCTAACGAACGGACACTTTAGCAAGATTATATGCAAGTACAAATTACACGTTGTTCTTCTTCGCAGAAAATTATCCTACATCGGCCTCGCACTCTTTGGAAATAAAGACTCGAAGGATAGATGCTTCTCTTTTTTTCCTCTGTCGGCCCTGTCGTAGAGGGAAGTCTGAGACCAAGATTTAGGGATGATATCAAGGCAATAAGAAGTGATATGTGTGTGCGTGCGTGTGTGTGTGTATGTGTGTGTATTATATACCTATGCATACATATGTGTGTCTGTCTGTCCCCCACATACAAAGGTACCTAATCCTTTCACCCCTCTATTTCACCCTAAGTAAAAGCATATTTTTCTAATCCAATTATCAACACGAGCGAAACCGAAGACGTCTGCTCTCTCAAGCAAACCACGAGAAGACGCTCCTGATGCAGTCTTGAATTTCGTATTCATGATGAATCCATAAAACAACTTTTTCGTGGCGTTGCTCGTGACTGGCTCATGAGAACACAATCCGGAGAGGAAGGCATCCCATGTATAGTGATGCAGTCTCCATACATGAGTGCGCACATGAAGGCATACACAACTGTACACGCCTGCATATGTGCACACACATACACACAACATAAATAGACACACATGCACACACAAACACAAACACACACACACACATACACACAAATACAGACACACTAACACACATACAAACAAACAAATACACACACATACATTCAAACAAAATACACACAAACATACAAACAAACACACACACACACAAACAAACAAACCACTACATACATACATATATTCCTATAAAACAATCACACCAAAAGCAAACAACAATCACACCAAAAGCAAACAACAATCCCACCAAAAGCAAGAAAACCCAAACCGAATTAAAACCAAGTTTAATTTCCACCAAAGGAAGCGATAGAAGCGACCCGGCGACCTGCGTGTACCCTGGCGACCTCAGACCCCCGAGTGAATGGTAATGAGGCGACCTCGGCTGGGAAACCTTATCTCCTGAGGTCTCTGGAGGCATTTAGGACAACGCGAGTCGCTCTGCAGGTAATTCTCTTCTCCTTCTCTTTTTTTCCTTTTCATTTAACTCTTAACGACAGGTAAAAGAGGAACGGAGCTACCTGACAAATCTTCACCTTATTCCACCGGTCCTTTCAAGACAAAAAAGAGAACGTAATATTACTCCACCCGCCCTTTCAAGACAAAAACGTAATATTACTCCATCCTCCTTTCATTCAAAAACGTAATATTACTCCACCCGCCCTTCCAAGACAAAAACGTAATATTACT
>NW_020868790.1:1421167-1423667 GCF_003789085.1 Penaeus vannamei
ACAGGAGATTGAGCATAAGAATGAGAAGATAAGGATAAGCATATAAGGATATAAGAAGCAAAACATTGCAATTAATAAATATATGATTTCGTCTACAAAAATATGAAATAATGATTATGATATATCGTGAATAGATAAATAAGTGAATTTATTTATGAAAAACTAATAAAGCATATTCACGGACTTCAAACGAAAAAAGTGGTATTTAAAAATCTGATCCCCAGCTGGTTGCTATTGTTTTGATTATTATTACCATTATTTTATTACTATTATTACTATTATTATTATTTTTTATTATTATTATTATTATTATTATTATTATTATTATTATTATTATTATTATTATTATTATATTATTATATTATTATCATTACTATTACTACTATTATTATATTATTAAAAAACACAAAACCATAAGAACAATAAGAGTAAAAATAATAAAAACAACAAATAATGCAAAACTAATTAATCAATATTCACGCACTTAAAACGAAAAAAAGTGGTATTCGAAAACCTCAAACCCCAGCTGGTTGAAAGGGAAGTTAGGGATTTAACACTTCAAACTTCAAGATAAATGTGTCTGTCCGATGTGAGAGGTGTCTGTGAGGGATAGAGGATGTGATTGAAGGAAAGATAAAGGAGAAGGGGAAGAAATTAATCAAAGAGGGAGATACAGAGGGGGGTGGGGGCGGGGGGGGGGAGGTTATAGATGATGGGGCATGATATGCTTTGCAAAACTCGTTGATACATGGGGGTTATAGATAATGGGAAATGGCATGTACTGAACAACTCGTTAAGATATGGCTGACGAGTTGTTCAAAAGATGGAAAAGAATGATATCTATGGAAGTGAAGCGTAATGGTAAATAGACCTACCAGTCTATTTACTATCTTTTATTTTTTCTTTTACCAGTCTATCAGTGAAACATGATGGTAAACAAGCCGGCAGGTCATGCATTATAGGCTATACATTCACCACGAGTTAAAATTACAACCCATTTAATGACCAGTTCACTTGAAGGTCCCGTATTTTCTGAACGATTGTCGCCTATGACCTTTGTTCAATAATATTCAACAAATGAGTGGCGTGTTCAACTCTCACGTCCCGAGGCCAGCACCCTTTTCCATATGAAGCAAGTTTAAATGCCACATGACTTGGATGTAGTTAAGGTGTTAGTGTGTGTGTGTTTTGTTAGGCAATTGGGTGATAGGAAAGAAAATTTCTGTTATTGCTTCTTTTTTATGGTGACCGGATTTAAAGAAGAAAGAGGGAGGAAAGGAGCAAGAGAGAGCGCGCGCGCGCGAGAGAGAGAGAGAGAGAGAGAGAGCAGAGAGTAATGTAGCGAGAGGTAGGACATGGATGTGTGAGTGTGTATGTAAGTGAGAGAAAGAGCAAGTGAGAGAGAGAGACAGAGAGAGAGAGAGAGAGAGAGAAGAGAGAAGAGAGAGAGAGAGAAGAGAGAGAGAGAGAGAGAGGAGAAAGAGAGAGAGAGAGAGAGAGAGAGAGAGAGAAGAGAGAGAGAGAAGAGAGAGAGAGGAGAGAGAGAAAGAGAAGAGAGAGAGAGAGAGGAGGGAGGGAGGGAGAGAGAGAAAGAGGAGAGAGAGAGTAATGATGTAGCGAGAAGTAGGCATGGATGTGTCAGGAGCAAGAGAGAGAGAGAAGAGAGAGAGAGAGAGAGAGAGAGAGAGAGAGAGAGAGAGAGAGAGAGAGAGAGAGAGAGAGAGAGAGAGAGAAAGTGAGCGCTAAAAAAAATAAAAAGTTATTGCTTCGTTTTTTTAATGGTGACCGGATAACAGGGAGAGAGGAGTTAAAAAAAGAAAGGAAAAGAGCGGGAGAGAGAGAGAGAGAGAGACAGAGAGAAGAGAGATAGATAGATAGATAGATAAATATAGATAGATAGATAGAGAGAGAGAGAGAGAGAGAGAGAGAGAGAGACCAGAGAGTAACCAGAGAGAAATGATATATGGAAGTAGGACATGGATGTGTGAGTGTGTGTACAAGGGAGAGAAAGAGGGAAGGGGAAATGGCGTGTGTAGATGAAGAAAACGTATTTCCCCATTATTAGGCCCGGTCGCACAACAAGCTCGTTATCTGTTCTATCTGCTACACCTCCTTAGCTCCTTCAATACACCTAGACACAAGGGATTAACCAGGGACCTCTGTACTATTACGTAGTCTTGGATAGCTCGTAAGGAAGTATACACTCTCCCTTGGAAACGTAACCTGCTCAGAACTGACCTCTGCTGACCTGACCTCCCTGACTGGAACAGAGGAGCAAAGAGAAGAAATAACAAGGGAGGGAGTAGGCTAATAAGAGAGAGATTAAGAACATAAGATATTTAATACAAACTATTTCCATGTGTTCGTCTGTATACAGGTAGAGATGTACTTGTGTGTGTCCGTATGTGTATTATATTTTAGAAAAATGAAACAAAATATACCAGCGCACTATTAAGATAAGATATCGAGGCTCCTGGCGACTCTACTGATAATACTGTGA
>NW_020868790.1:1428667-1431167 GCF_003789085.1 Penaeus vannamei
CTTGCCCCTATCTCTCTCTCTCTCCCTCTCTCTCTCTCCCCCCCCTTCTCCTCTCTCTTCCCTCTCTCTTCTCCTTCCCTCCTCTCTCACTCCCTTTCTCCTTTGCCTCCTGCCTTCCAGCTGTTTTCAAGGAATTCCCCGTGCATATTACATAAGTCCCGGGCATTAATCTTTCCATGCAAATTCGCTCTAATGCCCCGCCGCAGTAATATGGCCCAACTCTGTTAGCATGCGTTTAAGCCCCGTTGTGCTCAGTCGGGCTCCCTCTGCCGGCGCGAGCGGACGTCTCATGAATACGGAAAAAGCTTTAATTTCACTTTTGTCGTGCTCCTCCTACCTCCTTCCTTCGTTGCGTCTTTTCCTTTTCTTTCTTTCTTTTGTCTTTCTTTTCTTCTCTTCGTTTTCCTGTTTCTACTTATCTTCTTTCCATCATCCTTCTTCTTCTCCATTCCTCTTTCGTTCTCATCGGTTCGTTCCCTCTTCCTCCATGCCTCCTCCTCCTCCTTCTATCCACTTCTCTGTCCCTTTCTTCCTACCCTCTACCTTTACCCCTCCTCCTTCCCTCCTCTCACCTTTCCTCCTTCCCTCCTCTTCTTACCCCTTTCTCCTTTTCTCCCACTCTCCCCCTTCCTCCATCCCCTTCCTCTTCCCCTTCTTCGCTTCCCTCCTCTCCTTCCCTCCTTCCTCCTCACTTCTCTTCATCCTCCTCATTCCCTCCTCCCCTTCCACTTCTCTCCCTCCCGATTCCATCTCCCCCCTTCCTCCTTCCCTCCTCCACCTCCCCCTTCCTCCTTCCCTCCTCCTCTCCCCCTTCCTCCTTCCCTCTCCTTCTCCCCCTCCTCCTTCCCCTCCTCCCTCCTTCCCCCCCTTTCTCCTTCCCTCCTCCTCCCCCCCCCCTTCCTCCTTCCTCTTTTCCTTCCCCCTTCCTCCTCCCTTCTCCCCCTCCTTATTCGATTTCCCCCTTTTCTCCTTCCTTCCTCCTCTCTCCCCCTTCCCCCTTCCCCACCTCCACCTCCCCCTTCCTCCATCCCTCCTCCCTTCACCCCTTCCACCTTCCTCCTCCTCCCCCCCTCCTCCATCCCTCCTCCTCTTCCACCCCTTTCTCCATCCCTCCTCCACCTCCCCCCTTTCTCCTTCCCCCCTCCTCTCCACCCTTTCCTTCACTCCTCCTCTTCCCCCCCCCTCCTTTCCTCATTCCTCTCCACCCTTCCCCCCCTTCCTCCATCCCCCCTCCTCCTCTTCACCCTTCCTCCATCCCTCCACCTCCCACCTTCCTCCATCCCTCCTCCTTCCCCACTTCCTCCATCCCTCCACCTCTTCCCCCTTCCTCCATCCCTCCTCCTCTTCCTCCTCCTCTTTCGGTATTCATATCGAAACCCACTCAGCTTTGTGTCGGATCTTGAACAGAGAAACAGAGCAAAGACAATCATAATTTCATGGAATCCGTCTGTTTGTCATAAAGGACTTGTTTCTTTAAAGCATATATGATTACGGACATTTGATCCACGCAAGATCCTTTGATAAATGCGTTGGTTTGTCTTATATTGCTTTATATATCATTTGTTTTATATTGTTTTGTGTTATGAATTGTTGGTTCTGTCCTTTTTTTCATATATTTGTTTTTGTCTATCAAAATGTGGGTTTTGTTTTTTTTCTATAATCAATTTTTTTCTTTTTCTTTTTCGAATTCATTGGAAAAACATCATCTTAGGTGAGAATTGGCCATAAATTATCAGATCTGCTCACAAAGCTTGACCTTAACCACATAACAATTGCTCTCAAGATGTATATGAATACACACACACACACACACACACACACACACACACATATATATATATATATATATACATATATATACACACTAGGAGCTAGTTAACTCCTAATTGCACATTCCTTTTAGTCGGTCGCGTAGCTCAGCGGTAGCTCACGCACACACCGCGCACTCTCTCTCTCTCTCTCACACACACACACACACACACACACACACACACACACACACACACACACTCACTCACTCACTCACTCACTCACACACACACACACAACACACACAACACACACACACGCACTCACACACACACACCACACACACACACTCTCTCTCTCACACCACACACACACACACACATATATATATATGTGTGTGCGTGTGTCCACGTATGTGTTACATGAGTGTGCGCGAGTACAGCCATATACAGTCTATTTTCCGCGTGCTGAACCCGCTGGCTGGTGCTGTCAATCGTGCAAGGTGCAGCTCTCGAGAGGATTGTGGCGAAAATGTTTCAGGAATAAGAAGATGGTTGAGAGAAGATGGACGAGAGGATGGGGGGGGGGGGGGGTAAGAGGTTTGGGGGGGGTGGAGGGGGGGGATATTTCTAGGATTCGAGAGAAATGAACAGAGAAGTAATTCCATTTCACTCCAGACGTGGTAGGGATAGCGGTCCATTTTTTTTTTTTTTTTTTTTTTACTTTATTCTCCATTTTGAGTGAGGGATTG
>NW_020868790.1:1438667-1443667 GCF_003789085.1 Penaeus vannamei
TGAAATGGTGGTTATGGTGATTACACAGTGAACAACTGAAGGGCTGTGTTGGCATTCAGCTCGGTTTCATCTTATGGGTATGTAGGGATTCTAGGATGCGGAGGTCGAGTCTGTTAGATGTGGAAGACAGAATTTTAAAATCATTGTGAGTGAAAGGATGGTCTTCTTTTTGTAAATGATGGCGGATAGCGGGGAAAGATGGCCTGCTCACAGGTAGGCTGGTTCTTATTGACTTACCCATGTGTTCAAGTATTCTGTGTTTGAACCATCGTGTAGATGATCCAATGTACCTAGCATTGCATCTAGGACAGTTAAAAATACACAGTATTTGAACATAATTCTGAGGGCAGAAGCATCTTCATTTTAAAGAAAGAGTTGATATTAAAGGAGTTCACAAAAACAATGTTGATTTTAATTTGTGGGAATGAATGTTTCAGTATCTCACGTAATTGTTAACGGATGGTGAAGCTTATATGTCCAAGGTACGGTAACTTTATATACTTGCTTTCTTTGGGAGCAGTTTGTATTTTCGTGGGTGGACATAATTTGTTATCTAGTAATGATGTAACTGTCTTGTAAAATACGTTGTCAGGATAGCCATTGTTATTGAAGTAATCAATCAAGAATTTCATTTCTTTGTCAAACTGCATCCAGTTGGAACACATGTTGAAAGCTCTGTTGATTAGAGTGGTGATACTGTTAATCTTATATTTCATAGGTGAGAAACTTAAAAAGTTCATTCCCAAACCGGTGAAGGTGGGTTTTCTGTAAACTGTAGTGGAAAGGCGTCCGTTTTCTTTAGATATCAAAGTGTCAAGAAAGGGAAGTTCGTTTTCCTTTTCTATTTCACACGTAAACGTAATGTTAGGGTGTTGGTCATTTAGATAAGACAGGAATTGTTCAATGTGTGACTGTTGTTTGAACAAAAGGAACGCGTCATCAATATACCTTTTGTAGAATATCACAGTTTGCTCTAAACAAGAAACAGTTTAACTCTTTTCTAAATGTTGCCACAAGAGATTCTGTTTTCACGTTTGAGAACAAATTATATACTCAGATAGATGGCGTAGCTATGGGTTCACCACTTGACCCAAGTTATGCAAACGCCTTCCTATGCCACCATGAATGTAACTGGTTAAATAACTGTCCAAATGATTTCAAACCAATATTCTACAAAAGGTATATTGATGACGCATTCCTTTTGTTCAACGTATATATGCATAATTTTTATTTATTTCATTTCCATTCCTTTTCTTTTTCTTGTTTTCTATAGATTGCAGATGTGCATGATGCAACATGATTAGTTTTTACTGTTCAGACCCATTAGGCGGAAAGAGAGCAGGTTCTCGTCCTCCCGTTCGCCCATTCGCCCTCGCACTTACAGAGCATCCAGCGCTCGCCAGATCTTGAACGCCTCGACCTTGCTCCCGACCCTCAGAGCTCGCTTCAGCTGCGCCTCTGTCTCTCCCGCTGAGCCGAGGTAAGCGATGATGAACGCCGACCAGATGCTGAAGGGCGAGAAGAAGAAGTTCTTGGGGGAGCCAGGAGAGTCGAGTCGTCTGTAGAGGTCGAAGCCGAAGTCGGTGACGGCGGAGAGGTTGGTGTTGAATTTGACGCGGAAGTCGTCGTTGTCGGTGAAACCCTTAGTCTGCACGACCCCCACCAGAGCCGCAGCCACCGCTCCTACCACCGCAAATTTCATCTCTGGAAAGATAAAAAAAAAAAAAAAAAAAAAAAATATATAAGAACAGGAACACACACACACATACTTATATATTTGCTTGGCCTGCATTGTGCAGCTAAAACGGATTGCAGCGTGAGAATCAGAGCAGTCAGGTATGAATTCTAAAAGATAGAGGGAAAAGTGTGACTGAAGACACACAGAGAAAGAGAGAGAGAGAGGGGGGGGAGGGAGGGAGAGAGAGAGAGAGACAGACAGACAGACAGAAAGACGACAGACAAACAGAGATCCTTGGCACTCAAACAAACCTCAGAATCCCCAACACCAAAAGGACCGGGCGAGTCTCACCGTCACATTAAGTACCAGAACAGGAGCATCAGCTGCATCAGCCAAGCGAATCCTACCAAAAGGAGCGTGGAAAGAGTATACCGGAAGCTCTAGATCAGGTACGATGCAGGATACAGCATTCCTAGAGACAATTTACCACGCTAAGATGTGGAACGCTGTAATGTGCTGTATCTCTAGATATGATGTTCACGGTATTCAGTGCTTTACCACCTGAGACACTTTATACTCCATCCCTACATGCACTAGGATGCTGAACACTGTTAATTTGCAATCCTTTAAAGTGTGCAATGTTTTGACACCCTTTTACAGGCGTCATTTGATAGTCTTTATTAGTATTTCATTTCAAAGGGATATTTTCTAATCATAATTTCATGCGTGACATACTTTTACAATTGTTTAAGGGCTTGGCTCTTAGATAATTTTGAGAAATTAATTATAAGAAATGGTCCAGTGACTAATTCTATCTTTGTAACTAACACGAGAGAGAGAGAGAGAGAGAGAGAGAGAGAGAGAGAGAGAGAGAGAGAGAGAGAGAGAGAGAGAGAGAGAGAGAGAGAGAGAGAGAGAGAGAGACAGAGACAGAGACAGAGACAGAGAAAGAGACAGAGACAGACAGACAGAAATAGAGATAGATACAGAGGCATAGACAAATAGACAGAGACAGAGAAAGAGACAAAGACAGAAATAAACAGAAACAGAGACAAAGACAGAAATGAATAGAAACAGAGACAGAAAAAAATGACAAACAGTGATACACCAGAGACAGAGCCACTGCGATGCTGCGATACACCAAACCGGAGGAGAGCGATGCCGGCGGGCACCTGGGCGAACGCTCCGGAAATTGTCGTGAATCACGGGTTTTCGCCGTGACCACGACGTAAATAAGTCGTCAAAACCCTCTCTCACTTTCACTCTCCCGCAGGCACAAAGAAAATCGAAAAATATCTCGAAGGGCAGTGCTACCAGTCTTTTATCTCCGCGAGGTGAGGATGCCGCGAATTCGCCCCGAGGCTGCGCGCCTGCATAGAAAACGGGGCACAAGGGAAAGAAAGCGCGGCCACTCCCCCTCCTCCCTTTTATTGTTTTATTTTGTTTGTTTTATTTGTATTAAACGTTCTTTTTAAATGTGTTTTATCCTTCCACACCTAAACTCAAGGAACTGCAACATACATTAAAGAACTGGCAGAAAAAGTGAACAAGGAAGAATCACGAGTTTTATCTTTTAATTCACTATTTATTATTTTAGTTCTTTTGGGATCCTTTTACGTATTAATTCTATCAATTTTAACTTTCTAATGGTGTTTTTAAAAAAAACATTAATAACTTGAGAGATTCAGTTCCTCAATTACTTTTTCGCGCCACCGAGCCCAAAAGATACATGAGAGGCAAGAATAAGGGGATTGGTCCTTGGGTCACGGCGAGAAGAGGTCGCTCGAGGTCACCCCGGAATGGGCCTCCTCGACAGCTAAGTGGTCGCGAGCTTTATCTCTATTTAGGGATCAGGAAACATTCGTGATTTTTTTTAGTAAAGCTCAAGGGATTTTATAAGACCGTGCTCTCATGTTAAGTATTTTAAAGGTGTACTTGCGTTTACGTGTTTTTTTTTCTTGTTTTATCATTGTTTTAGTGTTTTAAGTTTGTGTTTTGTTTTACGTTTGTGTTTTAGTGTGTTTACGTTTGTGTTTCGTGTGTTTGTTGTTTGTGTTTTAGTGTGTTTTACGTTTGTGTCGTTGTGTGTGTGTTTGTGTTTTAGTGTGTTTGTTTAGTGTGTTTTACGTTTGTGTGTTTTACGTTTGTGTTTTACGTTTGTGTTTCGTTTGTGTTTTTGTACGTTTGTGTTTTATGTGTTTTACGTTTGTGTGTGTTTTTACGTTTGTGTTTTAGTGTGTTTTACGTTTGTGTTTTAGTGTGTTTTACGTTTGTGTTTTAGTGTGTTTTACGTTTGTGTTTTAGTGTGTTTTACGTTTGTGTTTTAGTGTGTTTTACGTTTGTGTGTGTTTTACGTTTGTGTTCGTTTTGTGTTTTAGTGTGTTTTACGTTTGTGTTTAGTGTGTTTTACGTTTGTGTTTTAGTGTGTTTGTTTGTGTTTTAGTTGTGTTTTAGTGTGTTTTACGTTTGTGTTTTAGTGTGTTTTACGTTTGTGTTTTAGTGTGTTTTACGTTTGTAGTGCGTTTGTGTTTTTAGTGTGTTTTACGTTTGTGTTTTAGTGTGTTTACGTTTGTGTTCGTTTGTGTTTTAGTGTGTTTTTACGTTTTGTGTTTTTAGTGTGTTTTACGTTTTGTGTTTTAGTGTGGTTTTACGTTTGTGTGTTTCGTTGTGTTTTAGTGTGTTTTACGTTTGTGTTTTAGTGTGTTTTACGTTTGTGTTTTAGTGTGTACGTTTGTGTCGTTTGCCATTTGTGTTTGTGTGTTTTACGTTTGTATTTTCGTTCAAGTTCATTTTTAGTGTTTTATGTCCGTGTTTGTTCTAGTTTTACCTTGGCGTTTTATGTTCATGTTCGTCGTTTTATGTTCAAGTCCGTTTTAGTTTTGTGTGTTCTTAGTGTTCTCATGGTTTTGAGTTTTAATAAATGAATAATATTTTAAGATTGTTTAGAAAGACCCCTCGCAGTACTGTGAGCGAAGAGTAAGGCTCAAGGTTTGTAAAAGGAAGGAATGACCAGACTTGTCTCAACACGTACAAGCATCGCGGGACCAATCTGCGTCCGGGAGATCTTCCCCCGCACACGTCTCCTCTCGGCTTAGAAGAACACGTCTACCGTACTCTCGCACACTACATGTACACACCTTTCTCTCTCTCACACACACTCACACATACACTCCCTATCTTTCCGTTCCCTACACTCTTCCTTTACACTGTATCACCTTACAGCAATAACACTAACGTTCCCATACGTAAACTAAATGGGTGGTGGCAGTGAGCTATTTTCTTATCTTGCGAGAGTTTTTCTTTCTTATACGGCCGCTACAGA
>NW_020868790.1:1448667-1451167 GCF_003789085.1 Penaeus vannamei
CGTGTTGATAATATGGAAGAAAAACCCATAATGCACAAACTAGATTTATTGATGAAAGTGAGACAACAGTTTCGGAATCGTCCTCGATTCCGTCTTCGGATCTGAAGAGGCAAGTCATGCTTCGCCCGGGCCTTTTCTCTGGAGTGGCCCGGCCTGTGTTAACTATTTCTAGTTAGCTCAGATGTTTTCTTTGAACTGCATGCTTATCGCGGTGGCTGGATTGCAAGCAAGCGATCCAGCTGCCATGGGAAAAGCATGTTGCACACCCTTTTTACCAGCCCGGCGGCTGTGGTGAGTGGTCCCTGCCTCAGAAATTGTGTGCGTACACAATTCTGCAAGTAATGTAACAGGGTGGCGTTAGGCTCGCCGCAGTGTTTACATAACCTCCCAGTCTCACAGTCAATAATTTGCCAAGCGCATTGGTAACCTAGTCTTAGTTTGAATAGTATGACTTCGGTACCTCTTTTTGTATTTGGAGGAAGGGCCAGTGGCTCATAGCCTGAAGCACCTGAGTACCACTTGGCAGCGAGCGATTTTGTGATGTTTTCTCTATGTGCTCCCGGAGGACCGCACACGCTGCAGCTTTGGTACCTTGGCACAGTCCCCTTCGGCTGGGTTTAACGATCATGGAGGATGGGGGCATACCCTGCCCTTTTCGGCTAGTTTTATCAGCAAGCTCGTTCCCTTGTATGCCTATGTGGCTTGGGACCCAGTTTATGATGATCTTCTACCTTGACTAAGGATTCTTTGGGCTATGTATAGTACTGTTGTCAAGAGGTAGATGTTATCTGGGGGCATGCTATGCTGTAAGCTGTCAATAGTTGCTCTTGAATCTGTATGAATGACAACGTGCCCTCCCCTCAGGGACGCGTGTGTCAATGCTTCCATGATCGCAACCGTTTCAGCCTGAAGCGTTGAGGCATTGTCAGTGACCCTAATGGATGCTGTGGTATCCTTTGTTGCAAAGCCGGCGCCTGCAGTATGGTTTATTGGATCCACGGATCCGTCCGTGTATAAGTTACTACCCGGCGGAGTTATTTGTTCAATGACCTTTGTGCTTGTGCCTTTAGGCTAGGCATGGAATATTGATCTTTTCTCATTGTGAGATTTAGAATGAGAATTCGATCATTTCGTTTGCCCACGGCGGGGGTTCTTTGTAATCAGGGTGAGGGGAGTCCATACCCTTGGCAAGCAATGAATCTTTTAGCTGAAAGCGTATCAAAACTCTGGCTGTATGTGTGAGCCAGGAATTGTCCGCAAACAACTGGTAATCTTGTTGTAGGCGTCTGAGAACTCTTTGTCTTAGAAAGGAGTTTGTGGGTGCCTGCAGGTCCTTGGAAAGGAACTGTGCTGCCATTAGATCAATTCTGGTGTCCATGGACGGTAAATCAGCTTCCATGAGGAGGTTGATGACCTTTGTCCACTTAGGTGCACCTAGAATTATCCTGGCTGCTTCGTTTTGTATTGTTTCCAGTTTTTCTTTTAATGTGCTGGAAGCAATGAGGGCGACAGATGCATAGTCAATAATAGGACGGACAGCATGTACATAGAATGATCTTAGTACTTTGTGTCCTGCTCCTATCCTGTCAAGCAGGTATTGGATCTCCTTTTTGAAAGTGAGTGTGTGTCCTATCCATACACCAAGGTATAGATAGTCCTTCACCCATTCCAGATCCATACCCTGTATAGTGAGTTTTTTGTTTCTGACATTGGTTCTCAGTGCCATTGCTTTGGATTTTGCTGCTGATATTTTTAGACCCGTCCTACAACACTCTTCAGACACCAGGTTCAGACAACGCTGAGCTCTAGTAAGGCAGTGATTGCCAGAGGCTATGATTGCCAAGTCATCTGCATAAGAGATGATCTTGCATCCCTCTGGCAGGTGAATGTCGAGTATGTTGGACATGAGGGTATTAAACAGGGCTGGACTAAGAACCCTTCCCTGAGGAGTTCCATTTTCAAGTGGCATGTGCTGTGAGAGGTGGCCTTGAAATCTGACATTTGCTTATCTATTTTTAAAATAGTCAGCTAGTCTGCCTTTGGCTCCTTTGTGGATTAGGGTCTCTTGAATGGCAAGCGGACTTGCCAGCTCAAAAGCCTTCTCCAGGTCAAGGAAGACAACCACGGCGGGCGAGGTGCAGATTGTGCTTAAAAGTGTGGAAATGCTATGAGCAGTGCTCTTACCCCTTGTGAACCCGTGCAGGTGTTCATGGGGGGGACCCGTTTTCCATCGGAGCCTGTTGAGTACCATCTCAGCTGTTTTACCCAGGCAGGGAGAGTAAGCGGTATTAGAGGGAAAGGAGGAGAAGCATTCGGGAACCACGGGGCAGGTGAGGACAGGAGAACGGAAGCGAAGGGAGGTCAGATCAGGTCGAAGGATCAGGCGGTCTATGTGACGGGTGGCCGGCATAAGGGAGGAGACGAAGGATGTGGGAAGCGAGGACGCTGTCGGCAGGAGAGAAACCGCTGTTCAAGTTGAAATTGGGCAGCAGCTTAATCA
>NW_020868790.1:1461167-1463667 GCF_003789085.1 Penaeus vannamei
AGGGCAAAGCAATGTCCATGTTCATTTTCCTTCCCTCTGAGGATGGGCCCGGCGGCTTCGCCAAAATGGTCTCTCGACTCGGCGGAAACAACGTGAGGGCAGCTACCAACGGGGAGTTACTCAACAGTCGACTGGTAGAGTTGCAGCTGCCCAAGTTCAAGCTGGACGTGAAAGTGAAGGGTCTTATTCCAGTAGGTATTCTGATTTGTTCATATTCGCCATTTGGTGAGACATTTTTAGACGTGGCGACTTTATGCTATCACTACACTGTGCTCAAGATAGATACGAGAAGCTCAGAAACTTCTCATAAACTGATAGGTATTTAACCGATATTCCTTTCAATTTATCTGTTAAGTTCATGAAACATCGACTTGTTCAAGTGAGGGTATGTCTAAAAACGCCGTCCCTTCCGCAGGCTCTCATGAATACCGGAATCATTGACATCTTTTCCTTCGACAAAGCCAACTTTACTACGCTCGGGCCTCTGCGCGAGGTAGCCGTGGAGACGGTCATCCACAAGGCCTTCGTCGAGGTGAACGAGGAGGGAACGGAGGCCGCTGCGGTGACCGCGCTCATCGCGCCCGTCAGGTCCTTCATCCAGCCGATCCGTTTCCACTGCAACCGCCCGTTCCTCTTCCTCATCAGGGACAACGACACGCGCAGCATCCTCTTCATGGGGCTTACAAGGATCCTGCAACGGCTGCTTGAAGGCCTGCGAGTGTAAAAAACAGGAGTAAAGGACGACTGTGGAATGGTGGCGGATAATCGAGATGTTTCGAGGTTTGAAGAGATATCTTTAGTGTGTGGAAGGAAGAGGGCGACTGAGATTAGTACAAGTGTTTAGTGTTACGAAGAATTTAAATATAAAAACCGGCAAAATGCTCCGCTATGGAAAGATTGCCTAATTCAGCTTCGTTTCAGGAACGCCGAAGACACATTAATCTTATCCCATAGAAATAAAAGATGGTTTTGAAGCCTCTCAACAGAATCACTCCTGAATAAACGTAAATTCTATTGGCACTTTTATTTTCTCCCGAGTACCTTCGGTTTCTTATTTTCCAGGATTCTTTTCTCGATCTGCAAAACAAGAGACTCCATTAAGCAACATACGCCTCATGTCCTTATGTTGCTTTTCCTAAGTTCAACCTTTTTCTTGTCCCCTTTACGGTAATGTAAGTGTTAGGAGTGCAGAACCGTAGCATGAATGTTATATTCTAATTAAATCTCATAGAGGTTTTTGTAACTTGCGCCAATACAAAAAAGGACTAGTCTGTATATTCTGGTATACACATCATTTTTTTCTTATTATACACATTTTTTCTTATTATACACAAATCTCTTTCCTCTTTCAATATTACTGTAAACTATTGACACTCTGGAAAAAATGTCTGAGATCATAGCTAGTGTAATATATGTGTAATATAATAAATGGTTATTATCATCATGAATATTGTGTTGCTGGGTTTGTCATCGTTGTTATTATTAGAATAATAATTGGTCTTATTATTATTATTATTAATGTCATTTTAATTATAATGATTTCCATGATCATATCTATTTTACAAATCTATTCATAATCAGTTGCTCAAAGTCGATGATATAGGGCAGAAATAATCATTATACTATTGTGATGATTTCATTAACAATATTTTGCAATACAACAAAAATACAATAAATACGAGACAGAGGCATGTCCTGAGAAACGTGAACACAAATAAAATGAAAAGGAAAAGTGAAAATGAATAAAACTACAAAGACTAAAATGATGCATAAAATGACACTAAATAACCTTCCAACGAGATAGTGTGCACGCCAGTCCAGGCACCGACTCCGTTTTCTTCTAAAATATATTCTTGTCATACTCCCATTTTCTTTTCAACTTCCAAACTTCGCGTCGTTTGAACAACAATTACTTCCGTAAACCAGCCAGTTGCCGCCCAAAGGATCTCTTCCTCACTGAGCACTTCCTTGCGGTCTCTTAAATGCTCCCATGAAGAGGATGTTTTGGGTCTCGTTGTCCTGGATTAGGAACACGAAGGGGCGGTTGCAGTAGAATCGAACAGGCAGGTCGTCTCGACTGCTCGAAGCGGACTTGAACACGAAGATGGCTGCCGTTACTGCAGCAGCCTCTGTGCCCTCTTCGTTCACCTCCACGAAGGCCTTGTGTATGACCTTGTCGACGGTGATGTTTCGCAGAGGTCCAAAACCTGTCAAGTCCACTTTCCTGCTGTCAAAGATATCCCTGATCCCCAAGTTCTGAAGAGCCTGTTGGAGAAGAGTTTTGCTTCGTTATGGTGGGTAGAATATTTGGGAATCAGATCGTTATCAATTGCAGGAGCTGAACATTTGCTATTGAGGCACCATATGAAAAATGACAAAACGGATTAACTGTATTTGCCAAGCTGACAACAAAATGCCAGATTCTGCATAATCTCGTTTCCGGACTAGTCAGGCTTCATGCAGTGAATCTGACATCACACTAAAGCTCTGA
This sequence comes from Penaeus vannamei, assembly GCF_003789085.1. NCBI lineage: Eukaryota > Metazoa > Arthropoda > Malacostraca > Decapoda > Penaeidae > Penaeus > Penaeus vannamei. The sequence continues at coordinate 1,463,659 of NW_020868790.1, forward strand.
TATTATCAC
>NW_020868790.1:1473667-1479313 GCF_003789085.1 Penaeus vannamei
ATAAAAAAAGAGAAACGAAGTCATGTGAGGAACAACATTGAGAAAGATTGATTGCAAATAAGGGAGCAAAAATATCGCGTTATACGGATAAAACAAATTGCATGATTATATAGAAAACTTTGAGTACTTGACCTCTCGAATACCTGTTATTTATTACAGATGTTACACAATCGACATTCAATACTTTCCATCATATCTCTATAAAACAACAACACTGATTATATCTCGGAATCAGCTCTGTTTCCGTTTAGAAAATAAGGTATGGATACAAAACGAAAACAGCTGTTGTGGATTAATCTTCCCCAACCTTCGATTCTAAGAACATTTATAGATGTAGAAACTGATTATGTAATTAGATGGAGAGCATATTCCCTCTTGAAAAGGTTATTACTTGCTCGATTTGGTTCGTCTCCTTTGGAACCGACAGCCTTTTTTACCATCTTAATTAACTGATTTGCATAACAGATTCAGAATACACAACCATTGCTTCCCTTCTCCTCACCGTATCTGAAGGCGGCGATCTGGCTCATCATGGGAACCATCTGGTGCCTCTGGGGCGTGACGAAGAACCTCTCGGGGGCGGTTGTCGTTGGCTTGAACTGGGACTGCCACGTGCCCTTGAAGTAGGCGGCGTTGACGAGGGCCATTTGGACGTCCTGGAGGTCGCCGGCTGTGACCAGGTTGTTTATCTTGCCCTTGGTGTTTGTGGAGGCGAAGTTGTTGATTCGGTTGACAGTGTTGAGGGCCTGTCGATGAAGAGGAGAGTTACGATGCGTAATGATGTCTCTTTCAGTGGGGAAGGAAAGTAAAGGGTAATATAAGGAAAGTGGGATTGACCATACTATATATATATATATATATATATATATATATATATATATATATATATATATATATATATACATATATATAGATATAGATATAGATATAGATAGATATAGCTATACATATTCATATATATATACATATATATATATACATATATATATATATATATATATAATATATATATATATACATATATATATATAAATGTATGTATGTATGTATATATATATTATATATATATATATATATATATATATATATATATGTATATATATACATACACACATATATACACATATATATCAAACTTCACAAACTCAGGACAAGCACGGACACGGACGTCTCGAACAGCGATCCTCGACCCATTTACCGCGTCTCACCCTCTGGCCTTGGCGCGCTTCGACATTTACCACTCTTCCCGAAGCTGCAAAAGCTGCGCATGAGGTATAGAGGCACGTGGAAATGTACGGTAATTCCTTTATCTTTAATGTTTTGCATGAAACGTTTTTACACTTCAATAAAGGAAAAGGTACTGTTCTTTTATATTAAAAACAAAATACCTGGTGGGATTGCACTGTACAGGATATGTCTACAGTTCACTTTGATAAAGGGGAAAATAAGCTCTAAACAAAAATACTAGAGGCAGTATCAGTGATGCAATGAATCACCAAAGTTCCCATAGATATCACTTCACTGTATCATCCAGTCATGCTATCCTGACGTCATCATCGAATATCAAATAGTTTCTTTTCCCCCGCCCGATCTGCTACGAAATCCGATTCATAAAGTTATGAATTGGAAAAAAAAACATGGCCCGTTGTAGTCAGTTCTTAGATCTGGTGAGAACTTTACCCCCTGTTAGATCTCTATATCCCCCCCCCCCGACGAGAATGTTCAAGAAGTATATATAACTGTATATATGACGAGGTGTTCAAGAAGAACATCAAATACTTACATCTCTGAAGTCGACCCTCTCGATTTCATTGCTCAGCACTTCAGAGATGCAGGGGCGGATCGGCAACTCGTAATCAATATAAGCTCGGTGTACAATGTTGAAGGTATAGTCGTTGTTGCTGGTTTGGTACCTGGAGGAGGAGAAAGGCCTTACATATGCATATATATATATATATATATATTATATATATATATATATATATATATATATATATATATATAATTTCGGTTGTTGATTTCCCACTCGGGGACCGTAGTCGTAGAGTGAAAAGGAGAACCAGTGCTGCGGTGAACATCTTTATTGTAAACGTTTAAATCGTAATTTATCTCCATCATCAGTACTAGAAATAATGAACCAAAAAACATACAATTAGATGCAGAAACAAAAGAAAAACATAGTTCATAAAAAGAGCAACAATAAAATGGGAATAGGATCAAACAAAAATAAAACGGCAGAAACATAGTGAAAAAAGTGTGTAAGAGTGGGACATACCAAACAAGTGTGAAATGGTGGTTATGGTGATTACACAGTGAACAACTGAAGGGCTGTGTTGGCATTCAGCTCGGGTTTCATCTTATGGGTATGTACGGATTCTAGGATGCGGAGGTCGAGTCTGTTAGATGTGGAAGACAGAATTTTAAAATCATTGTGAGTGAAAGGATGGTCTTCTGTTTGTGAATGATGGCGGATAGCGGGGAAAGATGGCCTGCTCACAGGTAGGCTGGTTCTTATTGACTTACCCATGTGTTCAAGTATTCTGTGTTTGAACCATCGTGTAGATGATCCAATGTACCTAGCATTGCATCTAGGACAGTTTAAAATATACACAGTATTTGAACATAATTCTGAGGGCAGAAGCATCTTCATTTTAAAGAAAGAGTTGATGTTAAAGGAGTTCACAAAAACAATGTTGATTTTAATTTGTGGGAATGAATGTTTCAGTATCTCACGTAATTGTTAACGGATGGTGAAGCTTATATGTCCAAGGTACGGTAACTTTATATACTTGCTTTCTTTGGGAGCAGTTTGTATTTTCGTGGGTGGACATAATTTGTTATCTAGTAATGATGTAACTGTCTTGTTGTTGTCAGGATAGCCATTGTTATTGAAGTAATCAATCAAGAATTTCATTTCTTTGTCAAACTGCATCCAGTTGGAACACATGTTGAAAGCTCTGTTGATTAGAGTGGTGATACTGTTAATCTTATATTTCATAGGTGAGAAACTTAAAAAGTTCATTCCCAAACCGGTGAAGGTGGGTTTTCTGTAAACTGTAGTGGAAAGGCGTCCGTTTTCTTTAGATATCAAAGTGTCAAGAAAGGGAAGTTCGTTTTCCTTTTCTATTTCACACGTAAACGTAATGTTAGGGTGTTGGTCATTTAGATACAGGAATTGTTCAATGTGTGACTGTTGTTTGAAAAGGAACGCGTCATAATATACCTTTTGTAGAATATCACAGTTTGGTCTAAACAAAAAACAGTTTAACTCTTTTCTAAATGTTGCCACAAGAGATTCTGTTTTCACGTTTGAGAACAAATTATATACTCAGATAGATGGCGTAGCTATGGGTTCACCACTTGGCCCAAGTTATGCAAACGCCTTCCTATGCCACCATGAATGTAACTGGTTAAATAACTGTCCAAATGATTTCAAACCAATATTCTACAAAAGGTATATTGATGACGCGTTCCTTTTGTTCAATGTATATATGCATAATATTTATTTATTTCATTTCCATTCTTTTTCTTGTTTTCTATAGATTGCAGATGTGCATGATGCAACATGATTAGTTTTTTACTGTTCAGACCCATTAGGCGAAGGAGAGCAGGTTCTCGTCTCGACCGTTCGCCCATTCGCCCTCGCACTTACAGAGCATCCAGCGCTCGCCAGATCTTGAACGCCCCGACCTTGCTCCCGACCCTCAGAGCTCGCTTCAGCTGCGCCTCGTCTCTCCCGCTGCCGAGGTAAAGCCGATGATGAACGCCGACCAGATGCTGAAGGGCGAGAAGAAGAAGTTCTTGGGGGAGCAGGAGAGGAGTCGTGTCGAAGAAGTCGAAGCCGAAGTCGGTGACGCGAGAGGTTGGTGTTGATTTTGACAAAGTCGTCGTTGTCGGTGAATATGCACGACCCCCACCAGAGCCGCAGCCACCGCTCCTACCATTGCAAATTTCATCTCTGGAAAGATAAAAAAGAAAAAAAAAAAAAAAATATAAGAACAGGAAACACACACACACATATTATTTTTGCTTGGCCTGCATTGTGCTAAACGGGTTTGCAGCGTGAGAATCAGAGCAGTCAGGTATGAATTCTAAAAGATAGAGGGAAAAGTGTGACTGAAGACACAGAGAAAGAGAGAGAGAGATGGGGGAGAGAGAGAGAGACAGACAGACAGAAAGACGACAGCAAACAGACAGACAAACAGAGATCCTTGGCACTCAGACAAACCTCAGAATCCCCAACAAAAAGGACGGGCGAGTCTCACCGTCACATTAAGTACCAGAACAGGAGCATCAGCTGCATCAGCCAAGCGAATCCTACCAAAAGGAGCGTGGAAAGAGTATACGGAAGCTCTAGATCAGGTACGATGCAGGATACAGCATTCCTAGAGACAATTTACCACGCTAAGATGTGGAACGCTGTAATGTGCTGTATCTCTAGATATGATGTTCACAGTATTCAGTGCTTTACCTGAGACACTTTTACTCCATCCCTACATGCACTAGGATGCTGAACACTGTTAATTTGCATCTTTAAGTGTGCAATGTTTTGACACCCTTTTACAGGCGTCATTTGATAGTCTTTATTAGTATTTCATTTCAAAGGGATATTTTAATCATAATTTCATGCGTGACATACTTTTTACAATTGTTTGGGCTTGGCTTTAGATAATTTGAGAAATTAATTATAAGAAATGGTCCAGTGACTTTCTCTTTGTAACTACGTACAGGTGAGAGAGAGAGGGAGAGAGAGAGAGAGAGAAAGAGAGAGAGAGAGAGAGAGACAGAGACAGAGACAGAGACAGAGACAGAGCAGAGAACAGACAGAAGCAGACAGAGACAGCAGAGACCAGAGACAGAGACAGAGAGACAAGACAGAGAGAGAACAGACAACCAGATAGATACAGACATAGACATAGACAAATAGACAGAGACAGAGAAAGACAAGACAGAAATAAACAGAAACAGAGACAAAGACAGAAATGAATAGAACGAGAGATGACAGTGATATCACCAAGAGGAGCGATGCGGCGGGGCACCTGGGCGAACGCTCCGGAAATTGTCGTGAATCACGGGTTTTCGCCCGTACGCACGTAAATAAGTCGTCAAAACCCTCTCTCACTTTCACTCTCGCAGGCACAAAGAAAATCGAAAATATCTCGAAGGGCAGTGCTACCAGTCTTTTATCTCCGCGAGGTGAGGATGCCGCGAATTCGCCCCGAGGCTGCGCCGCCTGCATAGAAAACGGGGCACAAGGGAAAGAAAGCGCGGCCACTCCCCCTCCTCCCTTTTATTGTTTTATTTTGTTTGTTTTATTTGTATTAAACGTTCTTTTTAAATGTGTTTTATCCTTCCACACCTAAACTCAAGGAACTGCAACATACATTAAAGAACTGGCAGAAAAAGTGAACAAGGAAGAATCACGAGTTTTATCTTTTAATTACTATCATTTTATTATTTCTTTTGGATCCTTTTACGTATTAATTCTATTAATTTTAAATTTTCTAATGGTGTTTTTAAAAAAAAACATTGATAACTTGAGAGATTCAGTTCCTCAATTATTTTTCCGCCCCGAGCCAAAAGATACATGAGAGGCAAGAATAAGGGGATTGGTCCTTGGGTCACGGCGAGAAGAGGTCGCTCGCG
>NW_020868790.1:1483269-1485769 GCF_003789085.1 Penaeus vannamei
AGATGGAGAGCGAAAATGACAAGGAGAGTGAAAGGGAAGAGAGAGAGAGAGAGAGAGAGGAGAGAGAGAGAGAGAGAGAGAGAGAGAGAGAGAGAGAAGAGAGAGGAGAGAGAGAGAAAGGAATAAACAATATGTCGCGATTAAAACTTACTTTAAAGAATGGACCTTTCCACCTCTGAGAAGAGGTTGGTAATGCAGTCGCGAATCGGCAGACTCTTATCGATGTAGGCGCGGTTAGCGATTTTGAAGAGTAAGGTGGTATTCTGCTGGCGCGTTCGGTACCTGTTGTGAGGAGGGGGCGGGGTTAAATTGTTTCCTTAAAAGTCTCACATTTTTTTTTTTTTTTTTTTTTTTTTGGCTGCATATCCATTTACCAGAAGCAACGAATGGTGCTTCGTGTACTTATAGGCGTAGGTTAAAATTATCATATCCTATCTTTGCTCTCATCTTTAATTACTGATCGTTCTCGAGGATCTCTATCGACCGCCATTCATAATTTTCCATGAAGTCAGTAGAAAGACTACTTACATGGCCTCGAGCGCTCGCCAAAGCCTAAGCGTGGCAACTTTGTCGTCGACCCTCAAGGCCCTCTGGAGCTGCGCCGCCGTCTCCCCCCCGGCGCCGAAGTAGGAGGTGAAGGCCGTCCAGATGCTGTAGGGCGAGAAGAAGAAGTTTCGGGGACTCCGGGCGCCAGCTGCTTGTAGAGCTCGAAGCCGAAGTCGTGATGCCCGAGAGATCGGTGTTGACCTGACGGAGAAATCGTCCCGTCCGAAAAGCACTGGGACCGAACGAGCCCCAGCACCGCCGCCGCCATCGCCGTAGCCACCAGGAGCCGCATGTCTGGAGGGAGAGAGAACGGCGTCAAAACAAGTGGTTTGTGAGGGCAGCTCAGCGGGAGAGGAAGGGAAGGGGTTTCCTGTTTACAAGACGGCACCGCAGAGGAGGCCGAACACTTTCACTCATAATGAGGAATGTTTCCGAACTCTATATGGTAAAGATTTTTTTTTCTTATGCAAAACATCTCATTTACTTTATCTAATTCTAAGACACGGACAAGAATAATCAAAATGAGAAGAATACAGTTATCTATCTGGTAAATATATATATGTATTTATATATATTTTTTAAATGCAAAACACCCAATTCATTTATCTAATGCTATGAGGACACGAACAAGAACAATAAAAATGAGAATAATACTCTCATCTTTTGTATATTCGTATACACGTTATAACTAGCCCTCCTACGCCTCCCTAGCAACATGGAATAAGTACAGAAGGTATAAAGTCCTTTTACTAAATAAAAAATAGAAATAGAAATAAATAAATAGTGAATACAGTAATAGATACATCAGAGTATATACATGTGTGTGTGTGTGTGTGTGTGTGTGTGTGTTGTGTGTGTGTGTGTGTGTGTGTGTGTGTGTGTGTGGTGTGTGGTGTGTGTGTGTGTGCGTGCGTGCGTGCGTTTATCATATATTTCTTTTTTTTTCCTTTTTTAGAATGTTTATATATACTGCATAACTCACAAAATGACTGACGATGCCTAAAAGTGCACCGTCAGACCGTGTTGAATGTTGCTAGCCTTGGTTAACCTGTAATTTGAGCTAGGATGCGCAGGTATGTGTGCAATATCATATATATATATATATATATATATATATATATATATATATATATATCAATGCACACATAATATACATACATACATACATACACAAATGTATATATACGTAAATATATATACGTATACAAACATACACACACACACACACACACACACACACACACACACACACACAACACACATATATAATATATATATAAATAATATAATATATATATAATATATATTACACACATACACTTATAACAATGTACATGTTTGTATTTTTGCAACATAAATATATATATATATATATATATTGCATACAAACAGTGATGTATACAAATAAACACACACGTGTATATATACATATACATATAATACATATACATATATATATATATATATAATATATATATATTATATATATATATATATATATATACGCGTGTCCGTGCATATTATTAAAATGGAAAACCTAACATCCTCATCATCACTTACTCTACAACTGTCAGCTTTTCTAATTGGGTAATTATCCACATATCATTAGGAAAATTATCCGCACGCCACATACTGCCTCCTAACAACGATTCCCTTTCACTACCAACGCGATCAAGTCATTCCGAAAGTACCTCTTAACTCACCTGTTTTGTTGGTGTTGTTCAGTAGAGAAGTAGTGCTTATGTAGCCGTACGCTTAGCTCCTCCTTGTATCGTATTCGCACAACCGGAGATGTCGGTACACTGTTTCGAAGTCGCTTCAGACACTGGTGTATATACTCGTCGAGGTCGGTTGAGTCCCGGGCTTGGAAATTTTCAGTGCGGTTCGTCTCCGTTTCTAAATGTTCCGTTCACGCGTTCTTCGAGAGGATGATTCCCAACCTGTAGGTATTGAC
>NW_020868790.1:1490769-1498269 GCF_003789085.1 Penaeus vannamei
CAGCTTTCACCATTTTTCCTTTTCTTTTCTTTTCTATGCGTGTGCAAATATTAAATACCCACGGATACCCACCAGTTTTTTTTCTGATACCCACCAGCTTTCACCATTTTTTCTCTTTCTCGTTTCTTTTCTATGCGTGTGCATATATAAATATAAACATAAATACCCATGGATGCCCACCAGTTTTTTTAAGATACCCACCAGCTTTCACCATTTTTATTCCTTTTATTTTCTATGCGTGTGCAAATAAAAATACCCATGGATACCCACCAGTTTTTTTCTTAGATACCCACCAGCTTCCCATCATTTTTTTCTTCCTTTTATTTTCTATGCGTGTGCATATATAAATATAAACATAAATACCCATGGATGCCCACTAGTTTTTTTTAAGATACCCACCAGCTTTCACCATTTTATTCCTTTTATTTCTATGGCGTGTGCAAATATAAATACCTATGGATACCACCAGTTTTTTTTTTTCTTAAGAGATACCCACCAGCTTTCACCATTTTTCTTCTTCTTCTTTTATTTTCTATGCGTGTGCAAAATATAAATACCCACGGATACCACCAGTTTTTTCTTACATACCCCACCAGCTTTCACCATTTTTCTTTTCTTCCTTTTATTTTCTGTGCGTGTGCAAATATAAAAATACCCATGGATACCCACCAGTTTTTTTTCTTAGATACCCACCAGCTTTCACCATTTTTCTCTTTCGTTTTCTTTTCTATGCGTGTGCAAATATAAATACCCATGGATACCCACCAGTTTTTTTTCTTACATTTTCTTACATTTTCTTAAATACCCAGCCTCGTTGAGTCCCTCGTCGGAGCAAGATATAACAGATTCTTTCGAACACATGCAACCAGCGTAGGACTTCGAACACATTGCATTGCAGGATACGAAGACAAGGAAATCGGACGAGGGATGCCTGGGTTGTCAAGGAGGAAAAGTTTTCTTGTCATGGTGTCGTCCCCCAGGCGTGGAATCACGGCAAAAGAAGAAATAGAAGGAGAAGAAAAAGAAGAAGAAGAAGAAGAGAAGAAGAAGGAGGAGAAGATGAAGAAGGCAGGAGAAGGAAAGGAAGGAGGAGGAGGAGGAGAGGAAGAAGGAGGAGAGGAGGAGTAGAGGAAGGAGGAGAGGAAGGAGGAGGAGGAGGAGGAGGAGGAGGGAGGAGGAGGAGGAGGAAGGAGAAGGAGAAGGAGAAGGAGAAGGAAGAAGAGAAGGAGAAGGAGAAGGGAAAGAAGAAAAAGAAGGAGGATAGGAGAAGAAAAAAGGAGGATAGGGAGAAGAAAAAGAAGGAGGATAGGGAGAAAGGGCAAGAAGAGGGAGAAGAAAAAGGAGGAGAGGAGCAGAATGAAGGAAGAAAGAAAATAAAAAGAAAGACAACACACCTGATCCGTTTGTAAGTACAACAACAAATAGGAAGGACAACAATCCCCCTCATGACCCGTTTGTAATAATAATAATAGTAATAATAATAACGGCAACAACAACAACAGCAAAGGAAGGACAACACATCCTCCTTGTCTGTTTGTAATAATAATAATAACAATAGTAATAATAATAGTAATAATAATAGTAATAATAATAATAATAATAATAATAATAATAATAATAATAATAATAATAACAGCAACAACAAAAGCAAAAACATCAAATGAAGGTTAATACTCACCCTCCTGGTCCGTTTCGAAGAAGAAGAAGAAGAAGAGAAAGAAGAAGAAGATAAGGAGAAGAAGAAGAAGAACCAAATAATCACCATCAACCCTGTCTCTGGGGCTCTCCGGGAGACCAACAACGAGACAATGAACACGTCGAACAACGAACAACATCTCAGACCCTAGTCTCCGCGCGTCTAGTTATCGAAGGAAACTACTAACTCANTTTCTCTCTTTCTTTATCCTTTTCTTTTTTCTGCTTCTTTCTTTCTCTTTCTTTCCTTTCTCTTTCTCGTTCTCTTTTGTCTTTCTTCTTTTCTCTATTCTCTTTCTCTTTTCTCTTTCTCTTTCTCTTTCTCATTTCTCTTGTCTCTTTCTCATCCCACTTCCCACTCCCACTCCCACCTCCCCACTCCCACTTTACCCTACGACCCACACATCCCACTCCCACTCCCACCCCCCACTCCCACTCCCGACTCCACTCCCACTACCCACTCTCACTCTCACTCTCACTCTCGAGTCCTCTTCACTCTCTTCATCTCTCATCTCTCTCTCTCTCTTCTCTTCTCTCTCTGTCGTTCTGTATGTCTTCTTTCGCTCTTCTCATTCTCTCTCCCCCTCCCTCTATTCCTCTTCCTCTTCCCCTCTCTCTCTCCCTTCTCCCTCTTTCTTCTTTCTTTCTTTCTTTCTTCTTTCTTTCTTTCTTTTCTTCTTTCTTTCTCTTTTCATTTCTTTCTTTCTTTCTTCTTTCTTTCTTTCTTCTTTCTTCTTTCTCTTCTCTCTCTCTCTCCTCTCTTCAGTTTCTCTCTCTTCGCGTTTTATCCCTCAAAAAACTAACAACATAATAACAAAAACAAATAATACCAAATTCACAAATAAAAAATCCTAAGGATCTGTTCGGACGCATTAAAGCTCACATTGCCATTCCTTCGACATTTTCCACTCGACCGTAATGACTAGATCACACCTGCGAGGCCAGAGAACCGCCGGCGTTGAACAGAATGAACATGCTCAAAACTGTAGCATTTTACTCGACGTGAACATTTCATAAAATTTGACTTGGAAATGTTATTAGTCTGAACGCATTGGATTTATCCGAACCTAAATCCTCATATATAAGATTGTTGAATAAAAAGGCCAATCAGGAATGCGCTTACGGATGAAATTATAATCAAATGGTATATTTTATTCTTTAATTAATTGTAGAATGGCCGTATGATTAAACTCGAGGCGGAAGAGGTTTCTATAATTAGTAGCTTTATTTTTTACGTAATGTTATAATCCGGATTACTGTATACAGCCAAGGATTATATATTTTTATAATTTCTGAAAAATAGTTGATCCTGAGGTATAAAGGAGATAGGATATAAATGAATTAATTGGGTAGAGAAAGCAAAAATTAGAAAATAAGGAAAAAAAACGAAAGAGAGAAAGGAAGAAAAAAAAAGAAAAAAAAAAAAACAAAGAGAGAAAGGAAGAAAGAAAAAAAAGATAGAAAGAAAGAAAACAAACAAAGAAAGAAAAAAACATGGGAAGCAAGAATAGAAAAAATAAAGGAAAAAAAACACAGAAAAATAATGACAATGATAGTAATAATAATCATGTATAAAATAATGATGATTAACACAACACCATTCTCAATTATGATACTATCAGTACCAAAGTAACAACGAAAGATAAAAAAGGAAGAACGGAGATAATACCTGATGATAAAGTTGTAATAGCAATATTAATAAGAAATAGTGTATCTGTGGCCATGTTGTTCGCAGGAAAAGGTGGATTCTTCAATTAATAAAACATTCCTTCTGAAAAGCATTGTCGTATCAGATGCGATGACAAAACACAAGCTTATCGCTGAAATGTGAATGATAATGATGATAAGCCTTAAGTAGGATAATTATAATGTCAAGTATGAAACGATAATAAGCTTATGATGATGATAATAATCTTTAAGTATGATGATATAATAAGCCTTAAGTAAAGATAATTCAATAAGCCAGTAGGACAATCATAATAAGCCTTAAATTATTTATAATGATGATAAGCCTTAAGATTATTATAAGCCTTAAGTATAAGCTTAAGTAGGATAATATCATAAAGCCCCTTAAGTAAATAATGATAATAAAGCCTTAAGCAGGATAATTAAATAAACCTTAAGTATGATAATGATAAAAGAATAATGATGACAACAAAGCATATTGTGACAGGTGTATTGATAATGATACTGATATCGCTGCTAATATCAATAAAAATGATGAAAGCAATAATGGTAATTGTGATTATAAGGAATAATGCCAATCATAGAATAAATATCATCACAACATCATTAAAACTAACAATTACAAAAAAATCACACAAAAAAACATGATTATGACAGCGACAACAACAATACTAACGTCAAAACAACAACAAAGAAAACAGAGAAACAACACCAACGTAAAAGAAAGAAAAGTAAAGAAAAGAAAAGAAAAAAGAAAAAAGAAAGAAGAAAGAAAAAGAAAAAAGAAAGAAAAGAAGAAAAAATTAAAGGAAAAAAAAAAAAAGAAAAAAAAGAAAATAAAAAATAATAATAGAAATAAAAATAAAGAAGAAACAGAGGAAACAATGGAAAAAAAATAAATCCAAGAAAAAAAGAAAACAAACAAAATAAAAGGAAAAAATAAACACAAAAGCAAATAAATCCCACAGTTAAAGACGACGAAGCCAACACGAAACACCATCACCAACTCGAAGATTTCCAACACAGACGCACCAAAGAAAAAAAAAGAAGACGAAGGCCAACTTGAAAGCAATTCCTGCAAGTGCACTAAAGGCGTCTGCCGAGACACAGGAAGGCCGGACAACAACTCGGATCCCTGGAGGAGGCGCCTTCGAGCCCCTTCGCCCGGTTCGGAAGCGCCGATGAGGACGGGGGGGATTCACATGCGCGTGTAGGCGAGCGCGATCTTGACCATACGTGTGTTTATAGAGGCAAACACACTCGGATACACACACAGAGAGACCACACCACACACACACACACACACACACACCACACACACACACACACACACACACACACACACACACACACACAGACAGACACGACTACACACACACACACACACACACACACACACACACACACACACACACCACACACACACACACACACAGACACACACACACACACACACACACACACACAGACACATACCACCCCGCCCGTCATTTTGTGCAAATAAACTCCACTTTTGCCCCGCTCGCTCGATTTAGCGAAGTGAAAAGCAAACTCATCCCAAAAGACACGGCTTCTGAAAATCCGATTTTTCCAAAAGGTTAATTAAACATCCTGCTCCGTATCCATCTCTTTGTTTTATGGAAGCTTGCGTGTAATCAGTTCTAAACGTGGCAGTGTATGTCCGCCGCTGTGAACAACATTAGTTCATGGTGTTCAAAAGTTTGGATTCGCGTTTCAGGGTTTCCCTTTGTTCAGCTGTTCCATGCGTGTTTTTTGCCTGGCTTCGCGGGGCTGACGTCGAGGTAGGGAGCGAGAAGGGGAGGTAGGGTGAGAGAGAGGGAGCGAGAAGGGGGAGGTAGGAGTGAAGGGGAGGAGAGAAGGGGAGGTAGGGTGAAGAGGAGGGAGCGAGAAGGGGAAGGTAGGGTGAAGAGGAGGAGGAGCGAGAAGGGGAGGTAGGGAGAAAGAGGAGGGAGCGAGAAAGGAGGTAGGGTGAAGAGGAAGGTGCGAGAAGGGAGGAGGGTGAAGAGGAGGGAGCGAGAAGGGGAGGTAGGGTGAAGAGGAGGAGCGAGAAGGGGAGGTAGGTGAAGAGAGGGAGCGAGAAGGGGAGGTAGGGTAAGGAGAGAGGAGCGAGAAGGGGAGGTAGGGTGAAGAGGAGGGAGCGAGAGAAGGGAGGAGGGTGAAGAGGAGGACGAGAAGGGAGGTAGGGTGAAGAGGAGGGAGCGAGAAAGGGAGGTAGGGTGAAGAAGAGGGAGCGAGAAGGGGAGGTAGGGTGAAGAGGAGGGAGCGAGAAGGGGAGGTAGGGTGAAGAAGGAGCGAGCGAGAAGGAGGAGGTAGGGTGAAGAGGAGGGAGCGAGAAGGGAGGTAGGGTGAAGAGGAAGGGAAGCGAGAAGGGAGGTAGGGTGAAGAGGAGGAGCGAGAAGGGAGGAGGGTGAAGAGAGGGCAGCGAGAAGGGAAGGTAGGGTGAGGAGAGGAAAGAAAAGGGGAGAGAGTGAGAAAGGGAGCGAGGCGGAGGGAGGGGTGAAGAGGAGGGAGCGAAAGGGAGGAGGGTGAAGAGGAGGGAGCGAGAAGGGAGGTAGGGGAAGAGGAGGGAAGCAGAGAAGGAGGTAAGGTGAAGAGGAAGGGAGCGAGAAAGGCGAGGAGGGGTGAGAGTGAAGGGAGGAAGAAGGGGAGGTAGGTGAAGAGGAAGCGGGAAGGTACGAGAGTGAAAGGGAAGGTAGGGTAGGATGGAGGGTGAGGGAGGTAGGGTGAAGGGAAGGTAGGGTGGAACAAGAGGAGAGGAAGGCAGAAGGGAGGTAGTGTGAAGCGGAGGTAGGGTGACAGGGGTAGGTAGGGTGTAAGGGGAAGGGGAGGGAGGTAGGGTGAAGGGAGGTAGGTGATAAAGGTAGGAGGTTAGGGTGAAGGGAGGTAGGGTTGAAGGGAGGTGGTGGTGAAGGGAAGGTAGAGCAGGAATGAAGCGAACGTAGTGTGAAGCGGAGGTAGGGTGAAAGGGAAGGAGGTAAGGGAGGGTGAAGGGGAGAGCGTGAAGGGGAGGTAGAGAAAGTAGGTCAAACGGAGTAGGTGAGGGGGGTGTGTGGGGGGTGGCGGGAGGTGAAGGGGAGTAGTGGAATGCAGAGGAAGATAAAAGACTAGTGATTGTGACAATGAAAGAGAGAAAGATGACGATACTATTAATTACGATGATAATGATGCAACAATGGAGAATTTTACTTTAATAAATGCTATTACAAATATTACAGTAATAAACCTAATTCGGATTCGTGAACAAATAAAAACAAGGTCACGCTAAGCATTAATCAGATACCTACGGGCATTGCACATCACATTTCAGGTACAATTATATCATGTTCAACCGTGCGTGCAAATACAATACATTAAGCATGAATAAAATGACATCGGTAAAAATGATTTATTGCGCTGAATATCATCTGGTGAATATTCGTTCCGTGAAAATGATTATAAAAGGTTTTAAAACAATTATTGAAACTATTATGCCGGTATATATATTTCAACGAAGCTACTGCATTTAACAAGAAAAGAAAAGCACGTAAAAATAACAAAAACATAAGAGAGAAATTCCAACAACAAAGACACAAACTCACACACAAACATCAAAAACAAAAACAAAAACATAAACAAAGACACCAGAGATCCCCCAAAACAAAAAAAACCAACAAAAACAAAAAACAAAGAGAGAAAACAAAAACAAAAAAAACAACACAAAAAAACAAAAAACAAAGAGAGAAAAACAAAAAATCCCGAAGGACAGAAAAAGAAAATCACAACCTCGAATATAGAATAGTCTCTCCCGTGCGACCTGTGACGGGCGACCCTGAAAGAGCTTAAAAATGGAAACGAGAATAAGACAAAGACACAAAAATGAAAGAAAAAAATGTTGATGGTCAGAGCGAGCGAAAAGGAAGCCAAAAAGCTTTTAGGCGATCCAATGTGTAAACACCTTTGTCTGTCTATTTGGAGTTCTTATGTGGTTCTGGGCTGTGTTTAAGGTGGGGGGGGGAGAGGGGGAGAGGGGAGAGGAGGGGGAAAAGAGGGGAGAGAGAGAGAAGAAGAGAGAAGAGAGGAGAGAGAGAGAGAGAGAGAGAGAGAGAGAGAGAGAGAGAG
>NW_020868790.1:1503269-1505769 GCF_003789085.1 Penaeus vannamei
CCACCCCCTTGCAAGACACAAGCAAGCCCCCCCCCTTGCAAACACAAGTAACAACCCCCCCTTGCAAGACACAAGCAACCCCCCCCCCCTGCAAGACACAAGCAACCCCGTTTACCTGCTCGGCCCGAATCTTGTGTTTCTGCGCCAGGATGCAGGCCAGCGTCGAGGGAGCCACGCCGAAGCGGTCAGCAACGGCGCTTTTCCTCTGTCCCGCCTCCACGGCTTCGATCATGGCCAGTTTCTCTCCCGCCGTGTAGGACTTGCGTCGGCCGCGCTCGCGTGTGTACATCTTGCTGCAGCCCGAGGCGGGGGGGGCGGGGAGGGGAGCGTGGGGGGAGCCAGTCATGTTTCTGTGCGCGGTGACGGTGGCCGTGGCGGCGACGGCGGCGAGGGACTGGGACACGCTGGGGGCGATGCTGGTGGAGAGGCGCGGGTTGAGGCTGGTGGAGGTGGTGGTGACGGTGGCGCAGGTCGAGGTCTTGGTGGAGGTGCAGGTCCCCGGCAGGATGACGTAGCGGCCGGGGGGGAGTCCTGCTGGAAGGAGCGGGATGGCAGGGTTCCCGGCGCCCATGCTCACGATGAGAGGCATGTTGGGGCCTCGCACCCCCCCTCCCAGCACGCGGACGCCCCCCACCCCGGCGAGGGAGGGCATCTTCGTCAGGGCCGTGCGAGTGGCTTTGGGCTTGATGGGCTTTTCGTCTTTGACTTTCATCTCCTGGACCTCGGGCTTGGCGGCGCTGACAGCCTCCGTCTTGATGTCCAGGGCGCCGTTGGTCGCCTCTCCCTTGTCGTCCTTCTCGTCCTTGTCGTTATCGCAGATCTCGAGGTCGTCCTGCTCGTCCGTCATGGTGTAAACTTTGTCAATCTTGAAGCACGAGGTTTCCGCTTCCGTGTCGAAGTCGCTTTCCTTCTCCGCATCGTACATTTCCTCCGCTTTCGGACTGTTGCTGTCTCGCTGGTTATTAGCTTCGTCGTTGTTATCTCCGCTCTCCTGTCTACCGCGTTCGGATGTCTCTATTTCCTCGAGCTGCATTTTTTCACACTCGTCGGGCACGGGTCCAACTTCGCTTGCCATTCTCACACTTTGAATTTCACACTGAGATGACCCGTCGTCCATGCACTCGTCCGACATGACCTCGACACTGATCCTGGCCTCGGCTTCTGACTCGACAGGACCTTCCTTGACCTTGACCTCTTTAACTATACTTGACCCACTTCTAGACATCGCTAACAGTCGTTAAGCACCGAAATGGCCAGAAAATCACAACAGCACTGACACTTATTGATCTTCGTGCGCTAAGTTTCTGATCGATTGGCCTTTCCACAGGTCGCCCTAACAACCGCGAGTAAGATAAATGTGAAAAATGAACTCGCTAATATCTCTTAACACAACCTTCACTTGCAGGCGAAGCAGGTGCTTGGTGACTGGCGATACTCCCTGCCGTTGTTGTTTGGGAGCCCCGTGCGCGAATACTGACTTGAAAGCTTACTGCTGATTGGTTGGCAGAGCGAACACTAGCGAATGTTACGCAGCGCTCCATTTCGTTATAGGCGCGACGGGCATGCGCAGTGGCGCGCCCGCCATTACTGGCCGAGCAGCGACAGATCGGTACACAAAACCCCCGGCATTGGCTCTGAACCATTCGCGTTTTATCGCTCCCAGAGTGAATGGCGGATGCACTTTACACTTTAGGTAAATTACACTTAATGTAGGAAATACAACCAGCTGGGTATATAATCTAATTTTCAAAGCACTGCTTGCACGTGACATTATGCATCATACAGCGAGACCGGGGAAGTCGGGAAACGTACGCTCTAACCGCCGATATTCTACGCCAGACGCTGTTGTTCCCCAGTGCTAGCGCTCCCGCCATGCCAAAGCGATAAAATCTTTGCCTCCGATACAACCTGACTTCCAAACCAGCCTGACATATCCACCCCGAACGCTTCAACGAGAGCAAACGTCATGTGCACGAAATGATACGAAACAGAGCGAAGACAGAGCGAAATTCTTGTAAAGTAGCCGAACGCGGTGGAGCGCGCGAGTCGCTCAGGTGATGCCGACGACAACACATGGCTCGGCGGTCCGACGCTAAAACTCCGTATTAGTGTAGTCGGCACGAATGCACGCATGGGGGGTGATGGAGGGAATCACACGGGCTCTTATTATCAAGTAGAATGCTCTTTGTCGTCAGCACCATCGGATTTTGCGATTGTTTTAAATTCGGTCGTTATCTCTTTACGGCGAAACATGTTAGGTTCTCGGGAGTCCATTGTCTGAAATTCTAATTATGCTTGCTATTGATTGGGTTCTTTTTGGGCAGGGAAGGACAGATTAAACACTTGTTTGTAGAGGCAGATATTGCCGGAGTCGATGTGTGTTGCTGGGAAGACTGCACACACGTAACTATTTCATGGCCATCGATCTAACGGTCTATTTATGTTGTTTGTCACACACACACACACACACACACACACACACACACACACACACACACAC
>NW_020868790.1:1523269-1539053 GCF_003789085.1 Penaeus vannamei
CCTACCGATGAACCAACAGACAGACAGACAGATAGATTGATAAGTTTTAAAAATATCAAAATATATAGAATGAATCCAGAATGTTTGATATTTGCTCCATTTGCTGTCCATTTTTTTTGGGTCGCTCTCAACCACCGTAGCTCATTTGTTTTTTCCCGCCATTTTTTTCTCCTTTGTTTTGCACACGATATTTTTTTTTCCTCTCTTCCTCCAGGATTTCAATAAATCTGGGGGGAAAATCGCAGAATATTTCGAGGACACACAAACACACACGCGTGCAAGAAAAAGGGGAAACACGCACACACACACACACACACACACACACACACACACACACACACACACACACACACACACACACACACACACACACACACACACACACACACACACGCCACACAAAACACACACACACGCCACAACACACACAACACACACAACCCCCCCTCCCCCCCCCACACACAGACACGTGCAAGAAAAAAAAAGAAAAAAGAAACCCACTACCTGCAATGAACAACATCTTGCAATTTTTCTCGGTATCGACAACACAGAAGGTGAAGTAGGAAGCGTAAACATTTGTGATGGGCGGCCTGTGCTGGGGCCCATGACTCGGGTAATTCCAAAACCTGCTCATATAACACAGTAAATCTGATATACAGTGAAATCTGTGTGATGCTGAAAGGGGGGAGTTTGTGTGACTTCCTTCTTGAGAATAACGTAATTGAATTGATGGTGTAGATGATATAAGGCATTAGAGAGAGAGAGAGAGAGAGAGAGAGTGTGTGTGTGTGTGTGTGTGTGTGTGTGTGTGGTGTGTGTGTGTGTGTGTGTGTGTGTGTGTGTGTGTGTGTGTGTGTGTGTGTGTGAGACAGACAGACAGACAGACATACAGAGATAGAGGTAGAGAAAGAGAGAAGTAGAAAGATAGATAGATAGAGAGAGAGAGTATGTGTGTGTGTGTGTGTGTATGTGAGAGAGAGAGAGAGAGAGAAAGACAGATAGAGACAGATAGAGAGAGAAAGACAGATAGAGACATAGAGAGAGAAAGACAGATAGATAGACAGAGAGAGAGAGAGAGAGAGAGAGAGAGAATCTAAAAGTACCAATCGAGGACAGAAAGTATAGAATTTCTTGTCGTTTGAGAATCAAGTTTTGAACAGGGATTACGTGTATAAACCGTAGAATTAGAAAATCACTTAATGCAGTGTACTAAGAGAATTGTACGTCTGACCAAGGTATTAATTATTATACTAACTCCCATGTAACCTTAACTCATAAACTCTTTTTATAACTTCCAAGTGACTTCCATAGACGAAAGGGCATGATTATAATTACACACGGATTTCATTTAGCGTATATCACACATCAGTTAAAAGGCCAAAGAACATATATTTTTCTACATGTAAATATCGTATGGAAAATGGCGTAGAGGTTAAGAGACCGCGGGCTATAATTTTCATAGCATTAATCAATTACAATGAACCAGAGACCAGTTAAAACCAAAACCAAAAAAGAAAAACATAGATTATTAAAAGCAAATGGCAGACTAATTAAAAGGACAAAAAAAAGGAAGAAATATACCAAGTTATCAGGCAGCATATGGCATAAATGTCAAAAGCTCATTTAGAGACCGCGAGCGTAATCATTATCAGACCAGCTAAGAATCGCAATTATCATGTTTTTTTTTTTAATTCTTCATTCCGAATTAATCAGAGCCAGGAAAACCCTTCGCAAATTCCGAGAGAGAAGCCTCCCATCCCCCCCCCCCCAAACCTGCCACTCCGGAGTAGGGAGTAAAACCTCGCAATATCACCCTAGATTTCCCGCGCTGGTGGCCGGCGGCGGCGCTCCGGACGATGCCAATATTTCGCCAGTGCAGGATATACCCGCGAATGCCTTAACCACGTACCTGTGATTTTGCAAGGTATGTATGTTCTAAATAACAAAGCGACAGGCGGGAGATACAATGGGAACCAGTGTACAGTGTTCTCTCTGACGTAACGGCAAGTGACGTGTTCAGGTTAGGCTATTTTCAGGGTGAACTAATATAGCCCTTGTGGATATGCGCTGGGCGGCACCTAGATTGACGGATTATTTCCAGTATCTATATATATCTAGTTATCTGTCTATATATTCCAGGACTATGTAGAGCTATCTTTCTGTCTGTATATCCGTAAGTCTGTTTATTTACCCATCTATCTCTACCAATATATATGTGTGTGTGTGTGTGTGTGTGTGTGTGTGTGTGTGTGTGTGTGTGTGTGTGTGTGTGTGTGTTGTGTGTGCGCGCGCGAGTGTGTGCACATACACATGTATGCTTATATACACGTATACAAATCGTTACCGTTATTTTCCTTTATATTGCTCCTTTATTATTTTTTTCTTTGTAATTATAGGTAGCAGCAGTACGTGTTTATCCCATATAAGGAATAGTGGTAATTGTGGTAGCAGTGGCATCGACATTAATGGCGTTAATTACTGCTCCATCAACATCACTGATGATGGCGGCAGCAGTATTCTCTTAATTGCCTTTATTATCGCCTTTTATTGCGTGTTTCCTGACGTTCTTTGCCATTTTCTCGTTATTACCATTCTGCTTCATCTTATTCCCGTAATTTTATTTCTTACTATCAATTTTGATGCTTTCATTACTGTTGTTGTTTTTGTTATTATTATGATCATTATGATTATCATTTATTATTTATTTATTTATTTATTTATTATTTATTATTTTATTTATTATTATTATTATATTTTTATTTATTATTATTTTTATTTTATTTTATATTTATTATTTTATTATTAATTGTTATTATTATTATTTATTATTGTTATTATTATTATTTATTATTATTATTTATTTATTATTATTTATCTATTTATTTATTATTTATTATTATTATTATTATTATAGGAGATGCAACCATCATCATCATCATCGTTGCTATGAGTTTTATTCATTACTGTTATCATCATCATGGAATATTATTATCACATTAAGCACTGTATTTACAAGTACGTTCCTCATTTTCACTCATTATCAGTATTATCTTTGCTATCATCATAAATGCAAAAAATAGTCAATTACTGTCATTTTCGCTCATTATCAGTATTATCTTTGCTATTATAAATGCAAAAAAAGTCAATTTCTGTTCATTTCATACCTAATGAATTCTTAAAATCCCAGAGAAAAGATAAACAAGGCAGACAGCAAACAATACAAACAAACGAAGCAAGCAAACTATTTAAACAATATAAAGACATGACAAACGAGAAGACAAAACAAATAAAAACAAATATAAGTAAGGAAAAAATACAAATACAAAAACTAATTAATCAACACAAACAATTTGTATAAACAAACAATATAATCAATACAAACAAACAGTACAAACAAGCAAAGCAAACAATCCAAGCAACAAACAATACACTCAAATCAGACAATGCAAACAAAACAATATTCAAGCAAACAAGCAATTAACAAACAAATAATAAACAAGACAAATGAAATACAAACAAATGCCAAATAAACAACAAATAAGCAACAAACAAACAAATAACACACAACAACAATAAAAAACAAACAGACAAAATACAAAAACAAACAGATAGAATACAAGCAAAACACACCAAGCCTTGACCCTTGACCTCATCTCTCCCACGCCTTCGTCGCCGTCTCCGCCCCGAAATCCCGCCGGCTTAGGCCTTCTACACAGCCTACTCCGCGGATTAGGTCGTGAGATTGTTGTGATTGGCCAGTCGAGGAAGAGAGGCGGGGTGGGGAGGAGGGGCCGGGGGGGGGAGGGGGTTCCAGGGGTGGGGGTGGAGGGGTCGGGGGGAAGAGAGGGGAGGGGTGGAGGGGCCGGGGGAAGGGGGAAGGGGGAGGGGCCGGGGAGGGGGTGGAGGGGCCGGGGAGGGGAGGGGAGGGGGGTGTTGCCGCGTCTTTCGTTTTTCTCGTGAGGGTGAAAGGAGGGAGGTTGGGAGGGGGAGGGGAGGGAAGGGAAGGGAAGGGAAGGGAGGGGGAAGGGGGGGAGAAGCAGCAGATATAGATAGATAGATAGATAGAATAGAGAGATAGATGGAGAGATAGACATAGAGATAGATAGAGAGGTAGATGGAGAGATAGATATATATAAGGTAGAGAGATCGATAAATAGATGAATAGATAGACAGGTAGGTAGGTAAGTAGGTAGATATATAGAGGATAGGTAAAGAGATAGGTAGATTGATAGATAGATAGATAGATAGGGAGGTAGGTAGATAGATAGGTTTATATATATATATATATATATATATATATATATATATATATATATATATATAATATATATATATATATATATATGCACACATTTATATGTAAATCTATCATGTATACACACACGTAGAGAGAGAGAGAGAGAGAGAGAGAGAGAGAGAGAGAGAGAGAGAGAGAGAGAGAGAGAGAGAGAGAGAGAGAAGAGAGAGAGAGAGAGAGAGAGAGAGAGAGAGGAGACAGACAGACAGACAGACAGACAGAGAGACAGAGAAAAAGCAAGGGCGAGAAAAGAGAGAAAACTAGAGAACAGCGAAAGAGAAAGAGACAGACAGACGAAGAGAGAGGAGGGCCTTTCCAGCAAGAAGGAATGCTCGCAGCTGGAAATGTTGGCACTGATAGTTGGCAGTCGTAAGCCGCTTAAATTCGCGTCGTTTCGCGGTGACGGGGCGGCGGCGGCGGCGGCGGCGGCGGTAGCGGTGGCGGAGGCGGGGGCGGTGGCGGTGGCGGCGGAGGCGTTAGGGGCAGCGGTGGCGGTAGCGGTAAAGACAGAAGCGGGAACGGCAGCGGCGGTAGTGGTAGTGACAAAAGCAATAGTGGTGGCGGATAATGCGGTAGCGGTAAAGGCGGTAGCGGCGGCGACCAAGACGGACGTGGTGGCGGTCAAGGCGGCGTCGGCAGAAGCTATAGCGGCGAAGTCGGAAACGATGGCGGTCAGCGCGGAATCGGCGGCGGCGAAGACGGGAGCGGCAGCGGCAAAAGCGGCAGCGGTGGCGGAATCCGCGGGAACGGCGGCGGGTGGTCAAGCGATAATGAAACCGCGCGCACGTATGCTAATCAGACGCACTGCAGACTGCGGTTTCACGTTTATTGTAATTGGCGGAGTGGATCAGAGGCACGGCCGCCGGGGGGGGAGGGGGGGGGGGTATCGACGCCGACACGTGGACGCGGGAGCAGGCAGGGGGGGAGGGATGGGGGGAGAAAGGGAGGAGGGAGGAGGGTAGGGGAGGTGGGGAGGGGGAGGGAGGAGGGGAGGGAGGGAAGGGAGGAGGGGAAGGGGAGAGAGGAGGGGAGGAGGGGATGAAGAATAGGGAGAAGTGAAGAATAGGGAGAAGAGAAGCGAAGAATAGGAAGTGAAGAATAAGGAGAGAAGTGAAGAATAAAGGAAAAGGAGGGGAGGAAGGGAGGAGGGGTGGGGGGAGGGAAGGAGGGGAGAGTGGATGGAGGGAAGAAGGGAGTGTGAATGGTGGAGGGAGGGAAAGGAAGGGGGAGGAAGAGGGAAAGAATAGGGAGAATAGAAGATAGAAGAATAGGGAGAATAGAAGGGAAGAAATAGGAGAAGAGAAGAACATAGGAAGAAGAGGAGAAGAAGAGAAGGAAAGAACAGGGAGAAGAGAAGGAGAAAGATAGGGAGAAGAGAAGGAAAGAAAGGAAGAAGAGGAAAAAGAGAAGGAAAGAATAGGGAGAAGAGAAGGGAAGAATAGGAAGAAGAGAAGGAGAAGAATAGGGAGAAGAGAAGGAAAGAATTGGAAAAAAGAAGGAAAGAATAGGAAGAAGAGAAGGGAAGAATAGGGAGAATAGAAACGAAAGATAGAAAAAAGAGGAGAAGAATAGGGAGAAGAAAGAGAAGAAGAGGAAAAAGAGAAGGAGAGAATAGGAAGAGAGAAGAAGAATAGGAAGAAAGAAGGAAAGAATAGGAAAGAAGAAAAGGAAGAAAGGAAGAAAGAAAGGAAGAATAGGAAGAAAAGGAAAGAATAGGAAAGAAGAGAGGAAAGAATAGGGAGAAGAGAAGGAAAGAATAGGAAGAAAGAAGGAAAGAATAGGAAGAAGAGAAGGAAAGAATAGGAAGAAGAGAAGAATGAATAGGAAGAAGAGAAGGAAAAGAATAGGAAGAAGGAAGGAAAGAAAGGAAGAGAAGTGAAGAATAGGAAGAAGAGAAGTGAAGAATAGGGAAGAGAGAAGAAGAGGAAAAAAGAGAAGGAAAATAATATGAAGAAGAAGGAAGAAAGAATAGGGAAAAGAGAAGAAGAATAGGAAGAAGAGAAGGGAAGAATAGGAAGAATAGGGAGAAGAGAAAGGGAGAAAGGCAAAGAACTCGCCACAGCTTCAGCCTTGTCGTCCATTTTCTCGTTGTGAATTGAATTTCCCGCCCCCGAAGTTTCTGAAGTTTGTCAAGTTGGCCATGAAAAATGTAACAGCAAGACACTGATTGAATAATAATGCTGACGGTATAGTTTCCCCAAGCATTCGTAAATAATCGTCCGAATGTGTGATGCCTTTGTCTCCCGGAATGCCTAAGAGAAGGTTGGTGTTTGTAACGGTTCTGTGACGGAGGCCATGCGAGGAGGAAATGGCGGGAAAATTCGAAAGAATCGACGCGGGTAACTAATTAATATACGGTGGTTTATGTTGAGGCTTTTGTGGTAAAACGTTTGTGGAGTTTGGGGGGGGGGGGGGAAGGCTGAGAGTTAGAGATGGGGAGGGAGTGGGAAGGGGGTGAGGGGAAGGATGGGGGGAGTGGGAAGAGGAGGGGGGAGTGGAAAGGCGGTGTGGGAGTGGGGACTGAGAAATGGGTGGGGGAGTGGGAAAGGGGAGGGTGGAGTGGGAAGGGAGTGGGGGGAGTGGAAGGGAGTGGGGGGCGTGGGAAGGGGGTGAGGGAGTGGGGAGCGAGAAAGGGGTGTGGGAGTAGGGAGTGGGAAAGGGGAGGGAGGGAGAGGGGGAGAGATGTTCGATTGACATGATTATGATATAAATACTTTTCTTTTTATCTCTATGAATACTAGAAACTATTAGTGTAATACGTCTTTGCTCTGCGTGCTTTGACAAACCGTTTTTGACATTTCTCTTTGATCGCAAACATACAGGCGCGCGCGCACACAAATTATTCTAAAAAAAAAGTAAAAAAAGGTAAAAAAGAGAGAGAAAAAAGGAAGAAAATATGACATCTCTATGAATGTGTGCTGGATGAGATGAAAGGAGTCTACGTTACGTGAAAGGCGGCCATATTGCAGTTTTCCTCAATTTCCGGCCGTCTTATCTTTTTCTTTTTTCTTTTTTGATAAACAGATTAGCCTATTTGATTTGATTTCATCTTGATTTTATACAAGCATTAGATATGAATTAAAAATTTATGATGTAAATGACATCTCTATGAATGTGTGCTGGATGAGATGAAAAGAGCGTTCGAGTCTACGTCACGTGGAAGGCGGCCATATTGCATTTTTCCTCAATTTCCGGCCGTCTTATCTTTTTATTTTTTTTATAAACAGATTTTGCCTATTTTATTTGATCTCAACTTGATTTTATACAAGCATTAGATATGAATTAAAAATTTATGATGTAAATGACATCTCTATGAATGTGTGCTGGATGAGATGAAAAGAGCGTTCGAGTCTACGTCACGTGAAAGGCGGCCATATTGCATTTTTCCTCAATTTCCGGCCGTCTTATCTTTTTTCTTTCTTCTTTTTGATAAACAGATTTTGCCTATTTTATTTGATCTCAACTTGATTTTATACAAGCATTAGATATGGATTACAGATTTATGCTGTATACGTTTTTTTAAATTATTATTATTTTTTTATTCAATGAATTCATCTCCCCTATTTATCTATCTGTCTCTGTCTATCTTTGCATCAATTTTTGACTCTATCTATAACAATCTCTGTCTATATGTGTTCTTGATCGCTAGCTGAATTTCAACAACGAATGCAAACGAAATGACCAAAAGACAAAGAATGAAAATGGGAAATAGACAAAGAAAGAGAAGGAGAAAAAGACAAAGACGAATAAAGGGAAGAAAAAAGAAGAATGAAAAGGAAAAAAATCAAAGAAGAAGGAAAATTAAAAAAAAAGATAAAGAAAGAAAAAAGATAGAAAGATAAAGGGAGAAAATACAAAGAAGAGGAAGGAAAAGGCGAAAAAGACAAAGAAAAGGAAAGAGAGAAAAAAACAAAGGCGAAGTAAGAGAAGAAGAAAAACAAAAACAAAGACGAAGTAAGAGAAGAAGAAGAAAAAAAAACAAAGACAGTAAAAGAAGAAGGAAGAAGAAGAAAAAAAACAAAGAAGAAGAAAGAGAAGAGAGAGAGAGAGAGAGAGAGAGAGAGAGAGAGAGAGAGAGAGAGAGAGAGAGAGAGAGAGAGAGAGAGAGAGAAGAGAGAAAACACGAAAAGAAAAAGCCGAGAGCCCAGCGCCATTTGCCCAAAGGCACCTCCGTCCCTCGCAATCTACAGCAACGGCGCCGTCTGGAGCTCAACGTGACAACCTCCAGGAGTAGAAACCGAAAGGAGGGAACGAGAGAACGAATAAACAGCGTTAGAAACCGGCGCTCTCGCTTTCTCCCCTCCCCCATCCCCCCCAACCCCCAGGGAAAGAAAGAAACCTGGGGTGGCTTCGTTCTGGCCTATCGTCTGTGTCTGTCTCTTTCTGTCTTTCTGTGTCTTTTTTTCCTTTCTTTCTGTTTTTTTTTTTATCTTCTTTGTTTCTTTTATAAAATTGTGATTTTTGTGTTTTTTTCTCTAATTCTTTTGTTTTCACGTTGTCTTGTTTTTCTCTTTTTTTTTATCTATGTCTTTTTTCCGTATCGTATTATTTTTTTTCTCTTTCTCTTTTCGTTATCTCTTATTTTTTTCTATTTTCCTTCCTCCCTCCCTTTCCCCTTCCCTTCCCTCCCCTCACCCCTTCCCCTCTTTCTCCCTCTCCCTTCCTTCCCTCCCTCCCTCACTCTCCCTTCCTCCTCCCTCCGTCCGTCCGTCCCTCCCTCCCTCACTCCCTCCCTCTTCCCATCTCCCCTTCCCTCCTTCCCTTTTCCCTCCCTCTCTCCTCCCTCCCTCCCTCCTCCTCTCTCCTCTCCCTCCCCCTCCCTCCCCTTCTCCCTTTCCCTCTCCCCGTCCCTCCCTCCTCAAAGTCATAATCGCCAACAAAAGAAGGGATAACAGGATGAACCAAATCACGTGACGATTGCAGCAACACAGATCTCAGGTAAAGAGTTTCTGAGAAATCGTCCTTGTTAAGCAGATGCCGTATGGTCGAAAGTCCCCCCCATATTGTATAGCCCGGGCGACCATGTTGTCTCTTCTTTTTAGGGGGGGGGGATCCCTTTGATAGAAAGAAATGCATTTGGATTGAGAAAATATATATGTATATATATTTTTATTTATTTTTTCTCGTGGTGGGATGAATTGCGATGGTTTGAAGGATTGAGAAAATGTTTTTTTTTTTTTTTTTTTTTTTTTTTTTTCTCGTGAATGCGGTGGTTTGAAGGATTGAGAAAATATGTATTTTTTTTTTGTGAATTGCGGTGGCATGAGAGGACTGTATGATGTGACAGTGACCTTCAGTGACCTTTGTGTGTGATTGACGGTCCTCCTGGGTCAGTGTGATAGAGAAAAAAGATTGAATAGAGGTTTCCTGCAGCTTTACCCGGGTCTGGGCGGGAGATGTGATTTAGTGTGTAAATAAATATTTCGGACCTTTTTTCTCTTTCTCTGTCTGTTTGCTTTCGGTTTGTCTGTCTCTCTTTCTCCGTTCGTCTTTTTTTCTCTGTTTCCTTCTCTGTTTCTCGTCTCTCATTCTCTCTCTCTCTCTCTCTCTCTCTCTCTCTCTCTCTCTCTCTCTCTCTCTCTCTCTCTCTCTCTCTCTCTCTCTCTCTCTCTCTCTGCTCATCTCTCTCTCCTTCTCCCCTCTCTCTATCTCTCTCTTTCTCTCTTCTCTCCCTCCTTTCTCGTTGTCTTCTCTGCCCTCTCTCTTTCTCTTTCCTCTCACTCTCGCTCTCTCTCTCTCTCTCTTCTCTCTCTCTCTCCTCTCTCTCTCACATCTCTTTCCTTGTCTATCTCTCTTCTCTTTTCTCCTCTCTATCTTTTTCCTCTCCATCTCCTCGTCCTCCTCTCCCTCTCTCCCATGCCTCCCTCTTCTGTCTTTCTATCTCTCTACTTCTCCCTCCTCTCTCTCTCGTTCTTTCTCTCTTCTCCGTCTCTCTCTCTCTCTCTCTCTCTCGCCTCCCTCCCTCCCTCTCTCTCCCTGTCCCTCTTTGTCTTTCTCTCCTTCTTCGTTCCCTGCTTGCTCCTCTTCCTCTTTCCTCTTTCCCCCTCGTCGCTCGCACCCTCAAATTGC
Organism: Penaeus vannamei; assembly: GCF_003789085.1. NCBI lineage: Eukaryota > Metazoa > Arthropoda > Malacostraca > Decapoda > Penaeidae > Penaeus > Penaeus vannamei. Next base: position 1,533,636 of record NW_020868790.1, read on the forward strand.
ATATACTCTCAACTCCTTCCTCTCCACATCCCCCTCTTTACCATCTATTATGCTATCCCCTCCCCTCCCTCCCTCTCCTCCCTCTCCCCCTCCTCCTCCTGTCTTTCCCCTTCCCACTCCCTTCTACAACCCTCCTTCCCTTTCTCCTCTTCCTCTTACTATCCCCTCCCTCCTTCCCTTTCTCTACTTCCTCTCTTTACCTCTCTCCCTTCCTCCTCCTACCCAGTCCTCTCCCTCTCCCTTCTCTTGTCCTTTCCTTCTTCCTCTCTTTACTTCTCCCTCCTCTTACCTCTCTTTCCTCCTCCATTCTTCCCTCTTCCTCTCCTTCTTACCCCATCCTTCCTCCAACCTTCGCTTTCCTCCTCCACATCCTCCTTCTTCCTCTCTTTACTTCCTCCCTCCTCCCGCCTCCCTCCTTCGCTCACTTACTTTCTCACTCTATCCTCCTACTCCCTCCACCCTCCTCTTCCCTCTCCCTCCACCCCTTCCCTCCTTCCCTCTCTCCTCACCCTTCCTCCTTCCCTTCCCTCCTCCTCCTCCCGTCCCCACCCTTTCCCTCCTTCCCTCTCTCCACCCCTTCCCTCCTTCCCTCTCCCTCCTTCCTTTACTTTACTTCTCCCTCTATCATTCCCTCTCTCCTCCTTCCTCCTTCCCTCTCCTCCACCCCTTCCTCCTTCCGCCTCTCTCCCCACCCTTCCCTCCTTCCCCTTCCCTCCTTCCCTCTCCTTCCACCCCTTCCCTCCTTTCCCTCTCCCTCCTTCTTTTTTACTTCCTCCCTCTATCATTCCTCTCCCTCCACCCCTTCCCTCCCCTCCTTCCCTCCTTCCCCTCTCCGTCTCCTTCCTTCTTTACTTCTTCCCTCCTATCATTCCCTCTCCTCCCTTCCCTCCTTCACACCTTTTGGAAGACGGGTATCCAAGGCTTTCGAGTCTCGAGGAAAACCATCTTAAGAAAGGAAAAGCTTTCGCGAGAGAAAATCAATTCCATATGTTTGCCTCCTCCTCAGAGAGCGTGTGTAGGGTGGGTGGGAGGGTTGGGAAGGGGTGGGGGAGGAGCGTGTGTGTGTAGGGGGTGGGGGAGGGTGGGAGGGGGGGGAGGGAGCGGTGTGTGTGTAGGGGGGTGGGGGAGGGTGGGAGGGGTGGGGGAGGGAGCGTGTGTGTGTAGGGGGGTGGGGGAGGGTGGGAGGGTGGGGGAGGGAGCGTCTGTGTAGGGGTGGTGGTGAGGGGAGGTGGGGGTTGGTGTGTGTGTGGGGGGGATGTGTGGGATAGGGTGGTGTGGTGTGTGTGTGTGTGTGGTGTGTGTTGTGTGTGTGTGTGTGTGTGTGTGTGTGTGGTGTGTGTGTGTGTGTGTGTGTGTGTGTGTGTTGTGTGTGTGTGTGTGTGTGTGTGTGTGTATGTGCGTACGTGCGTGTGTTTTATATGTGAAAGTTGGTAATAGAGGAGGGAAAAGAACAAAGGAAGAAATAGGAACGCGAAAGGAATGATGGGAAAGAGGGAGAAGGGAGGAGAGAGAGAAGAGAAGAGAAAGAGAAAGAGAAAGAGAGAAGAGAGAGAGAGAGAGAGAGAGAAGAGAGAGAGAGAGAGAGAGAGAGAGAAGAAGAGAGAGAGAGAGAGGAGAGAGAGAGAGAGAGAGAGAAGGGGGGGGGGGGGGAAAAGAAGAGAGAGAGAGAGAGAGAGAGAAGAGAGAGAGAGAAAGAGAAAGAGAAAGAGAAGAGAAAGAGAGAGAGAGAAGAGAGAGAGAGAAAGAAAGAGAAAGAGAAAGAGAAAAGAGAAGAGAAAGAGAACAGAGAGAAAGAGAAAGAGAAAAGAGAAAGAGAAAGAGAAAGAGAAAGAGAGAAGAAAGAGAAAGAGAAAGAGAGAGAAGAGAAGGAGAGAGAGAGAGAGGAGTAGAGAGAGAGATATAGACAGAGATAAATAGATAAGATAGATAGAGAACTCTTCCTCTCCTCTCCCCCTCCCTCTCCTCCCTCCTCCCCTCTCCCCTCCCTCTCCTCTCCCTCCCTCCCCCTCTCCCCCTCTCCCTACCCCTCCTCCTCCCTCCTCCCTCTCCCCTCTCCCCCTACCTCCCCCTCCCTCCCTCCCCTCCCTCCCTCCCCCTCCTCTTCTCCCCTACCCTCTCCCTCCCTCCCTCCTCTCCCTCCCTCCCTTCCCTCTCCTCTCCTCCCCCTCCCTCCCTCTCCTCTCCCTTCCTCTCCTCTCCCCCCCTCTCTCTCTCGCCTCTCGCTCCCTCTCCCTCCTCCCTCTCCCTATCCCCTCTCCCCTCCTCTCTCCTCCCTCTCCCTCTTCCCTCCCCTCTCCTCCCCTCTCCCTCCCTCCCTCCCCTCCCTCTCCCCCTCTCCTTCCTTCCGCTCCCTCCCTCCCTCTCCCTCCCTCTCCCTCCCCTCTCTCTCTTCCCCTCTCCCCTCTCCCTCTCTCCCCTCCCTCTCCCTCCCCTCTCCCTTCTCCCTCTCTTCCCTCTCCCTCCCTCTCCCTCTCTCCCTTCCCTCTCCTCTCCCTCTCCCCTTCCCTCTCTCCTCTCCCTCTCTCCCTCTCCTCTCCCTCCCCTCTTCCTCTTCCTCTCCTCCTTCCCTCTCCCTTCCTCCTCTCCCTCTCTCCCTCTCCCTCTCCCTCCTCCCTCTCTCCCTCCTCCCTCCTTCCCTCCCTCCCTCCCCTCTCCTTCACCCTCCCTCACTCTCCTCTCTCCTCTCCCCTCTTCCCTCCCTTCCCTCTCCTCTTCCCTCTCCTCTCCTCTCCTCCTCCTCCTCCCCTCTCCTCTCTCTCCCTCTTCTCTCCTCCCTCTCCCTCTCCCTCCTTCACTCCCTCTCTCTCTCTCCCAGCCCGGGGCGCGGCGACACTTGCTCGTCTCTCTCCCATTCTTGAGCGCGAGTCGGGAAGCAAACATCTTGGGAAGGAGTTAACTTTCTTGAGAAACTCCTTTGCTTTTTGGGTCTTTTGGGTTTTTCTTTTTCTTCTTTTTTTCTGTCTGTCTGTCTCTCTCTTTCTTTTTTGTTATTGTGATTTCTGGTTTTCTTTTTTTTTTTTCTTTTCTGTCTCTCTCTCTCTTTCTTCTGTTATTGTGATTTCTGGTTTTGCTTTTGATTTTTTTCTTTTTCTTTTTCTGTCTCTCTCTCTCTCTTTCTTCTCTCTTTTTGTGATTGTGATTTCTGTTTTTTTCTTTTTTTTTTTTTCTTTTTTTTCTGTCTCTCTCTCTCTCTCTCTTTCTGTTATTGTGATTTCTGGTTTTGCTTTTTTTCTTTCTTCTTTTTCTGTCTCTCTCTCTCTTTCTGTTATTGTGATTTCTGGTTTTTTTTTTTCTTCTTTTTCTGTCTGTCTCTCTCTCTTTCTGTTATTGTGATTTCTGGTTTTGCTTTTTTTTTTCTTTTCTGTCTTTCTCTCTCTTTCTCTCTATTGTGATTTCAGTTTTTCTTTTTTTTTTCTTTTCTTTTTCTGTCTCTCTCTCTCTCTCTTCTGTTATTGTGATTTCTGGTTTTGCTTTTTTTTTTTATTTGCACCGTTCGTGTTTTCACTTTTTTTTCCTTAATAATATTATATAGGTATCGTAGAATGATACATGTCCGGTTTATTATTTATGTATATATATACATAATATATATATATATATATATATATGTATATATATATGTTATATATACTATACATACATTATATGTACGTATGTGTATGTATGTATGTATGTATATATTACATATATATATATACATATATATATACCGTGTTGTGTATGTGTGTGTGTGTGTGCGTATGTATGTGTGTGTGTATGTATGTGTTGCGGATGTATGTGTGCGCGTATGTATATGTTGTATTTACCTATCCAATATCTATCTTCTATTCATGGCCGGTGTATCTATCCATCTCCCTACCGATTGACAGGCCTACACGGACATGGATTTGCGTCCGAAAAAGATACACGAAAAGTATGACATTTTCTTCCCCCTCGGAGACCCCCCGGTGCCCTCGCGCGTTGAGACGAGCAGCGCCACCTGTGGAGTGCGAGGCTGAGTGTGGCCTAGGGGGGAGGGAGGAGGGAGGGGGAAGAGAGGGGAAAGAGAGGGGGAGAGGGAGAGGGAGGAGGGGGAGAGGGGAGGGAGGGAGGGAGGGGAGGGGAAGGGAGAGGGGTGGAAGAGGGAAAAGAGAGGGGGTGGGAAAGGAGGGAGTGAGAGGGGGGAGAGGGGGTGGGGGAGGGGAGAGTGAGGGAGTGGGTGGGAGGGGGAAAGAGAGGGGGGAGAGGGAGGTGGGAAGGGAGAGGGGGAGGGGGTGGGAAGGGAGGAAGAGGTGAGGGGAGTGAAGAGGGAGGGGAAAGGGAGGGAAGGAAGGGAGTGAGTGAGTAAGAGGAGGTATGAAAAGAGAAAAAGAAAGAAGAAGAAAGAGAAAGAGAAAAAAAAGAAAAGAGAAAAAAAGAGAAAAAGAAAAAAAAGAGACAGAAGAAAAAAAAAGAAAAAAAAAAGAAGAGAAAAAAGAAAAAAATAGAGAGCATAAATCCAATAACTTGCGACATTTCATCCCCCGAACCCATCAGCGACTCCTCTCTGTCAGCGTGAAGTCGAGTGGTTAGTGAAGTCTGTAGGCGTGGGCGGGCGTGGGCGGCGTGGGCGGCGTCGTCGCGGGATCATCGTGGGCGGTTCGAAGGTTCTAATCGTAATGAACTGATTTTTGTTTTCGTTCTTGTTGTTATCATCGATTAATTAGTTTGTTTATTTGTTGTTGTTGTTGATGTTGTTGTTGTTGTTGTTGTTGTTATTGTTATTATTATTATTATTATCATTATAATTGTCACTGTTATTATTGCTATTATTGTTATTATTATTGCTATTGTTGTTATTATTTGCCGCCACCACCACCTCTCTGGAGAGAGAGAGAGAGAAAGAGAGAGAGAGAGAGAAAGAAAGAGAAAGAAAGAGAAAGAGAAAGAGAAAGAGAAAGAGAGAGAAAACCTTCTAATGTTTTTTTCTTCTTCTTTTCCAGGTGCGTGTTTAGAGAAGCGTCTTACATTGAAGCTTTTTTTTCGAAGTCCTTTAATCTTTATCAGGTATGTGTTCAGAGTGTCATAATGAACCTTTTGTGTGTTCAATTGTGTGTTTTATTTTATCTTATCATTTCATTTTGTATTATTTAATTTCATGTCTTATGTCGTGTCATGATGAACCCTTTTTGTGTGTTCAAATTGTGTGTTTTATTTTATCTTATCATTTTATTTTGTATTATTTAATTTCATGTCTTATGTCGTGTCATGATGAACCCTTTTTGTGTGTTCAAATTGTGTGTTTTATTTAATCTTATCATTTTATTTTGTATTATTAATTTCATGTCTTATGTCGTGTCATGATGAAACCCTTTTTGTGTGTTTTTATTTTATCTTTATCGTTTTATTTTGTATTTTTAATTTCATGTCTTGTCTGTCTGTCATGTCGATTATTTTTAA
>NW_020868790.1:1566830-1574330 GCF_003789085.1 Penaeus vannamei
ATCATCAGCTCCAGTAGCATTATCATCGCTATGCTGTTAAGCGAGTAACAACATGTCCTATGACGACCTACATAGACTGAGGTATGTTGTCCATGCCTTGACAAAGGAAGAGGCCTGGAGGGGGGGGTCAGTGGGGGGGGGGGGAGACGATGAGTCATAGAGTATGCTAAGTTTGGAAAAGGGGGGGGGTGGGGGGGGGTGGGGGGGGGGTAGACGATGAGTCATAAAGTATGCCAAGTTTAACACATGATCAAACCCCTGCGCTGACAGGTTAATTGGCACAATGCCATGACAGGAAATGGCATGACCACGTTAAATGTTATTTGATAGAGAAATACTTCACATGATTTGAAAGAATAAGGAAGAATTGTCTCAGTGGCCATCTTAGAGAAAATTCTTCCAAGACGTTTTTATTTTCTTATTCGAAGCTGTAACTTAAATTCCAATCTTGGATATATTATTTTGCTTGTTAATTTATTTATATTCATCTTATATCATACTTGCCGATTGTTTGTAATCAACAAGAGTAATAGGAATGATCATTAAAATAAATTTAAAAGCGAGCGTCTGAGAATAGGATAATATGAATTTAATAAGAGAGATTTTGATATAATCTGATTAGATAGATTTTGATATATCTGCATATATCAAAGATTTGAGATGATTTGATCTGAATTTCTCTGAATTTTCAAAGAGATTTTGATATAATCTGAATTTGATAAAAGAGATTTTGATATAATCTGAATTTCATTTAATAAGAGAGATTTTGATTATAATCTGAATTTGATAAGAGAGATTTTGATATAATCTGAATTTGATAAAAGAGATTTTGATATAATCTGAATTTTTAAAAGAGAGATTTTGATATAATCTGAATTTGAATAAAAGAGATTTTGATATAATGAGAGATTTGATAATCTGATATAATCTGAATTTAATAAAAGAGAATTTTGATATAATCTGAATTTGATAAGAGAGATTTGATATAATCTGAATTCTGATTTTGATATATAATCTGAATTTAATAAGAGAGATTTTGATATAATCTGAATTTAATAAGAGAGATTTTGATATAATCTGAATTTGATAAGAGAGATTTTGGAATCTGAATTTAATATAATCTGAATTCCATAAGAGAGATTTTGATATAATCTGAATTCCATAAAAGAGATTTTGAAAACATGATAATCCGTATTTAATAAATGAGATTTTGAGAATAGGATATGAATTCATAAATGAGATTTTGAAAATATAACAATTTAAATTTCAAGGTGAGATTTTGAGATTATAACCTGAAAAGGATATTTTGAAAATATGAATCGAATTTCATAAACTGAGAATTTGAAAACATGATAATCTGAATTCCATAAACGATATTTAAAAAAAAGATAAAAAATAAAACGATCATCTGAATTGTATTCTGAGAATAGCTATAAAAAAATTAAGAAAAAGATTGGGGAGGAAAGAGAGAACGAAATTGACTGAAAGAAGATGGAAATAATATTGGAAGTTCAGCGTCCCTGTTGGTCCATGAAAATAACACAACAACATACGTAATACCATCTCGAAAACCTTGTACATGAGTAATGACCTTGAAAGATACATAAGGAGTTAGAAATGAGAACAAAAAAAAAAAAAAAAAAAAAAATGGATCAGAATTCACTCATAGATAGTCGCCGAGATTGCAAGACATGGTGGTTGTTATTTTTTTTATTTTGTATTCTCTCTTATTTACCGTTATTTTGACGGTGTTAAAATATGGCGATTAGATTCTTGCGCTAATTCCCGTAATGCCACATTTCAAGCTGTCAGTATATCATTATTATACCATCGACAACAGAACAATAACGACCTCTTAGCAATCGTGAATAACACAGTATTGCCAATATTGGACTATGCTGATTATACTGTTCATGCTTTCATCTGTCCCGGCTGTACATAATGCTGATGATGACAAGTTAATAAATAATTCACACATTGGTTTATATCTCTTCGACATCGACATGAATTCTTGTTCCTTTATAGAATCAACTTCCGTGGAATATAACCTTTATTTGATATTAATATTATCACCATCATTATGATTGTTATTATCAATATCATTACTATCATTGTTATATTATCATTATGTCTCTATCATTATACTTATTGTTATTATTATTAAAATGATCTTCATTGTTATTATATTTAGTACTATTAATTCACAGCAGTATTCTTGGCCGTATGTCAACCATCGCGTATATATACAATTACTGAAGGCAGTATGCACTTATATATATATATATATAATATATATATATATATATATATATATATATATATATATATATATATATATATATATATTTAATAACAGTATATCATATTTATCAATTGATTTAGCAAAAAGAATTGCTTTTCTGAAAATCGGTCAGAAGAATCAGCAGTACCAGCTGGATGTAAAAAAGAAAAGATTTTTTTTTCTTTTTCTTTTCTTTTTGTTCTCTTTTTTAAAAGCATACACATTGCATTGCTGATATACAATCTTTTTAAAGCATACACATTGCATAGCTGATATACAATCGAATGAAGTTCTGTGAATTAAGCTGAACGCAAATCTGTAAGTATCCTGTTTTACCTCTTCATCCAAAAAAAAAAAAAAAAAAAAAAATACCAGAATGCCATAACTTGCGAATCAAAAACATTTTCCACCTAAGCGAGCGGCAAAATTATTCAAAAGTAAAATAGAATGCAGGTGAGTTTGCGGTAACCTCTTGTTATAACCAATAAACACCTTTATCCTTTTGTATTGAACTTTCTCTAGAACGAAAATAGTCCCAAAGATAACCGTCAAAGATATTTTTTTCTGTGCTAAACCCATGTCTCCTGTATATCTATATAAACCTATATGATACATATATGGAAGTATGGTGGTTATACATCCAATAGATATACCTCAACCGTTTATACTCCGCTTCTACTCCGGATGGATAACGTATGATCGTTATACATCCAATATATACACTTCAATCTTTTATACTCCGGGAATTAAAATCTACAATTCGCACATGCAAACGTAACTAATATAATACATATCCCACCACGTGACCACGCCAATCCACACGCTAATAAAACCCAACACATTATAAGTACATTATAGAGAGCAAAATAAACCCCGTGTGGCGTTGGCGTGCGGGCGTGCGTGTGGCCAATCCCTTCGCCAAAAAATGTGCGGAAATTTCTTTAGCGATGGCAAAATTCTTGAGGTAAAAGGATGGCTGTATAAAACTTGGTAATAGGTAAGGGGAGCGAAGCACGGCCAACAAGAACAGGAATTTATGGGCCGCGAATTTCCTTTTCGCGAATAATGAGGACGATGCGATTAGGTTTACATGTGTATGCGAGCATGTATGTATCGTGGACATACAAGCGATGGCGTATGGAGCGCAGGCTTTGGCGCGCGTGCTCAGGTACATGGGCGCGCGCGCGCACAGCACACACAGCACACACACACACACACACACACACACACACACACACACACACACACACACAGCACACACACACACACACACACACTACACTTACACACACACTTACGCACAACACACACACACACACACACACAACACTTACAGCACACGCACGCCCACCCCTTCCCCCATACACGACGCACGCAATCCCCCCCCCCCCAACAACACGCACACACACACACACACAAATACAAACACACACACACACACACACACACACACACACACACACACACACACACACACACGCATGCACACCCCTTCCTCCACACACGACGCGCACACACTCACACCCACGCACACACACACACACGCAGACAAAAAGGCAAAGCATACATAATCCTTATTACTACCATCATCATATTGCCATTTTTCTTTAAAAGGCAGATAAGCCCCTCCCCCCCCCCTCCCTCCCTAAAAAAAGAAAAAAAAAATCATCCTAATGATTAATCTCTAATCGTATTAAAAAAATATATATTGAGTTAATCCTCCATTGAATTATTTTTCATATATATATACACACCACACCCTACACACACATGCAGACACCAAACACACACACCACACACCAACACAACACACACACACAACACACATATATATATATATATAAATATATACTATATATATAGTATAATATATATTATATTATACTATATATATATTAGCGGCTATATTATGTAGTTGGAACAGGAATGTATGTATACAGTGTATAGTATATTATAATATATAATAGTTATATATAATATATATATATTGATAATCATAGTATATATAATATATCTGTAAATGTAATATATAACATATTGTTTATATATAATATTAATAGGGGAGGTAGAGAAGTATGAGTAAGAAGTAGTAAAGTAGAGAGTAAGGATAGAGGGTGTAAGGTAAGTATGAGAGGTGGTAGATATTACCAAGTAGAAAGGATACTGATAGTATAGGTTAAAATAGGAGATACACACACAACATCGTTGGAAGGAGAGATGGTAGATGATGGAGAAATATGCTATATATATATACATAAGTATAGTATAATGAAGGTTATTAATATTATTATATGTATATTTATATATTTATTATATACAATATATATATATTAGTATATATAGTATAATTATATATATAGAGTAAGATTAATATAGTGAATATAATTAATATGATAAGATAGTATAATGTATATATAGTATCATATTACATATATAATAGCATATATACACTATACATACATGATATATATTTACAAATATATATATAGATTAATGTTGTTGTGTGTGATGTATTGTATCCATTAGTTATGATGTGAATGTGTGGTGTGTATGTGTAATTTATTATGTATTGTATAGTATATTAATAATACTATACATATATATATAATATATATAATATATATAATATATAATATATACTTTATATATATAATATATATATATTATATATATATTATATATATATATATGTATAATGTATTATATTATTATTATATTGTGTACAGATATAAAAATACGATCGCACGTAATGTATTGTAAATGAGTATGTGATAGTAATAGGATGTTAATGGTATAGATATAATCATGAGATAATATATATATTAGTAATTAGTATTAATATTATATCATATAATATATATATATAATATATATTTGATACTATATATATTACCTGTCTATATAATACTAAACTACAATATCACTATAATAAGAACTACACATATACACTATCATCTATACATATCATACCAAATATATATATAATAATCTACACATAACACACATTAACCACACTATAAATATATATATATATACAATATACAGTATACATGGTTATAAGTTATAATATTATATTATAGATATATATAATATATATATATTAATAGTATATAATATATGATAATATATATATATATTATATATATATACTATCTATATATATGAATATTATAATATATTAATAATACATAAAGTTTTATAATAATATATACATTGTAATATAATAAATTATGAAATAATTATTATAAATTAATATTATATAATATATATGATAATATTAATATATATATATACGTTATGTGTAAGATGATGTGTAGTAAATACATATCTACATATACATGCACATTCACCACGACACACTAACACATCAACACTAGCAGCATATACAATACTACTACACACACTAAATATCACAAACACTAATAATATTGTATATATATATAATATTAAATATGTGTGATGTATGGTAGTGTGTGATGTGTGATGTGATGTGTATGAGTGTTGTGTGTGTAATGTTGTGTGTGTGTTGTGTGTTGTGTGTAGTGTTGAGCATGTATGTATGGTATAGTATACTAACACATAATAAACGACGATCAAGACATGCATAAAGTATTCATCTTCTCTCTTTACTACTTCTCTACTTCTTAACTCTGTGTGTTGTGTCTGCTCGTCTGCTGTCTGTGTGCCGTGTGTGTGTTGTGCTTTGTTCTTCTTCTCTTCTGTCAATTGTGTGTTCGTAGGCGTAGTGAGGTGGTGTAATAATATTAATATAATGGATAATATGATTTACAATATGGGAGGATTACTAAATGGATTATATTGATTATAAGATGACGAGAATTGTAAAGAAGATAAATCAATTAGAGATTGATATTTTTTAATTATTATTCTTATTATTTTGTTATGATGGGAAAGGGAGGAGGGGAGGGGGGGTGAGAGAAGGGGTCATTATCTGGACTTTTAAAAGGGGAAAAAATGCATATAGGAATGGTAGTGGGAAAATATGGTGTGAAGGATTATGTTTTGGGCTTTTGCCCCTTTTTTGGTGCTTGCTTGCTTGTGTGTTTTTGTTGTGATGCTTGTGGGTTGTTGTAGTGTGTTGTTCGCGATGTCGAGTGTGGTGGATGAGATAGCGTGGATGTGCTATATGCGTTAGTGTGTGTGGTGTTTTGTTTTATAGGGGTATTATAGTAGTAATATTTAGGTAGTATAGTATAATTTATATCAGTGTTATTATAGTATTGTGTCACGATTAGAGTACATCATACGTCGTCTTTGCGGTATTGTTTTTTCGTTCTGTTATAGTCTAGCTAGAGTATTTTGTTGATTGTAAATGTTCAAGTCGAGTTTAGGTGCATATAAATCAACCATCTTAATCTCATTAGTATAGTGCGAAGGTGGGATAGACGTAATGAGGGAGGATCCGCGTGGTCACTGTAATGATTGAGCGTGAATGGTTATGTAAGTATAGGTAGAGAAGGAGAAAGATAATAAATCTGTGTGGTCTGCTAATATGACTATTTAAGGTCAATTTATCGTCTTTTTCGTCTTATTGCAAGAAGTGCTGGTGAATATAATTCTTAATGATCGAAAATTTCTAATGAAGAATTCATTAAAATACACACATTGGAAGAATCTTGAGTTTAAAATACGGAAACATTATGTGACAATACATTCACGACACCAAATATCCTTCCCAAATCAATAACCTATTGTAAAAGAATCGCTACCTGATATCTGTAGACTTAATCCTATTCCTATCAAGAGGAAAACAAACCCGTGATAGAGAAAAACGAAAAGAGAGCACAAACGGAGGATGGAGGATCTGGAGGAAGTGGAATTTGGAGGGGGAAGGAGTGGAGGAAGAGTGGAGAGTAAGGAGTGGGGGAGTAGAGAGGAGTGAAGGAGTGGGAGTGGAGAGTTAGAGGAGTGGAGGGGAGGAGTGGAGGAGGTCAGGCCGCCCGGTGGAAAGAAGAGCAGTGAGCTCCCCGGTTACACACGCTGCATGCACGGCAAGCTCACGCGCACAAGGCGGAGGCAGTATCCGGTCTTGGTGTCGAAGCAAAAAGGCGCTTCGATACATCACGGTGGACTGAAGTGGGGAGGACAAACCGGGAAACAGAGGGGAGAAGGCAAGCTGTGGCGGTTGAGGTAAGAAGATAACAAAGAAAGGAAGAAGAAGAAGATAAGAAGAGAGAAAACACGGACGGACACACAAC
>NW_020868790.1:1606830-1609330 GCF_003789085.1 Penaeus vannamei
AGTCAGTCAGTCAGTCTGTCAGTCAGTCAGTCAGTCTATCTTTTCTCTTTTTGTCTGTCAGTCAGTCTTTTCTCTTTCTGTCTGTCTGTCTGTCAGTCAGTCAGTCAGACAGTCAGTCAGCCTTTTCTCTCTTTGTCGGTCTGTCTCAGTCAGTCATTCAGACAGAAAGTCAGTCAGTCTTTTCTCTTTCTGTTTGTCTGTCTGTCTGTCAGTCAGACAGTCAGTCAGTCTTTTCTCTTTTTTTGTCTGTCTGTCGTCTGTCTGTCTGTCAGTCAGTCAGTCAGTCAGTCAGTCAGTCAGTCAGTCAGTCAGTCAGTCAGTCAGTCAGTCAGTCAGTCAGTCAGTCAGTCAGCCAGTCAGTCAGTCAGTCTCTGTCTCACTCTCACATAATTTCAACAAACCAAATACGAGAACATGCATTTAAGAAAGATGAATTAATTATCATGTCGAATTTCGGGGTCAAATGTATCAAGACATCCATATCTACAAATTAGCACATATCTGTCTATCTATCAGATATAAATACATCGATTTATTTTATTATTACGCTAGCTATTCCTGTCTAGACTGATAGATATGCGTTTATTTCAGTTTATATGCAATTCCGTATAATGAATATTCACTGGATCGGACCTCGCACAATTTCAACAAACCAAATACGAGAACGTGCATTTAAAAGAGATTAATTAATGTTAATGTTGAGTTTCGGGGTCAAATGTATCAAGGTATTTAATCATGTCTTCTATTAATACACGAAGCCTAAAAATTACCTAGAATCAAAGCCCCAGTTAAGTAATTTGAAGTTGTTTCATTAAACGGTTAATAAGACCAGGAAGTTGTTGGGTAAAGGATTAAAGAATTGTTGTCTATCTTAGTCAAGTGAGGTCACACACGGTCAAGTCAGGTCAAGTATCACTGAAGATTGCAATGATGCTTGTTTTAATTGGAGAAAATAAATTAATTGAGAAAACAGAGAAAAGAAAGGGGGGAAATAAAGAAATGGATTAAATAGAGTAAGACATTGTTAATCAAAGAATAAATTAAACAGATATAAGAAAGGGGGGAATAAAGAAATGGAGTAAATAGAGTAAGGCTTTGTGACTGCGAATCAAAGAATAAAAAAATAAAAAAATAAAACATGATTATGAACAGTCGTGATTTATGTAACTTGTGTAAGGGTAAGAAAAATGTGCCTCGTGGTATAATCTTGATTCAAGACAGGTAAACGAAGTGACTTTTATTTCATGTCAATTGGATTCGTCAGACATCCAGACTCCTCTTTGGATTGGGGGAATAATGAGGAAGAGGTAAACGTATATTAAGATAATGGGAAAAAATAGATTTTATCTCTCTCTCTATCTCTCTCTTTCGCCTTTGCCTTCTCTTTCTCTTTCCTCTCCCCCCCCCTCTCTCTGTCTGTCTCTCTCTCTTTCTCTCTCTCTCTCTCTCTCTCAATCCTCTCTCTCTCTCTCTCTCTCTCTCTCTTCTGAATGAAATAAACCCATTTTTTCCTCATTTAGAAAGAACGAAAAAAAAGGAAAAAAGAAAAAAAAGAATACACACACAGAGACCACGACCTCTTAAAAGATCATCTCCACTTTTGCATCCTTTTGTTCATTCGTTCATTGTTCTTCTTGGCCGATTGTGGGAGATCCTGAAAGCAGCGGCTTCTCTCGGCTCTCCCTTTCAGTCGCCTCCTCCTTTCAGCGCGTGACCGAAAGCATAGAAGCTTGAAAGCAGAGAGAGAGAGGGGGGAAGGAGGGAGAGAGGAAGGGTGGGGGAGGGAGAAGAGGGGGGAGGGAGGGAGAGAGGGAGGAGGGAGGGAGGGAGAGAGGAGGGGAGGGAGAGAGGAGGGGGAAGAGAGAGGGAGGGAGAGAGGGAGGGAGGGAGGGAGGAGGGAGAGAGAGGATGGGGGGAGGAGGAGGGGCAGGGAGGGGGAGAGAGAGGAGGGAGAGAGGGAGGGGAAGAAGAGAGGGGGAGGGAAGAGAGGGAGAGAGAGAGAGAGGAGAGAGAGAGAGAGAGAGGAGAGAGAGAGGAGAGAGAGAGAGAGAGAGAGAGAGAGAGAGGGAGGGAGACAGACCTACAGAAACATAAACAGAAAGAAAGAGAGAGGGAGATAGATAGATAGAAAAATAGAGTAAGAGTGAGTGTGAGAGAGAGAGAGAGATAGAAAAAAGAGAGAGTGTTGTGTGTGAGAGAGAGAAAAAATAAAACAGACAGGCCAACAAACAAAGACAGAGAAAGAAAGAAAGAAAGAGTGAGAGAGAGGGGAGAGAAGCGACCACCACATTGCGGTTCATAAATTCTTACTAGTCAGGGGAGGGGAGAGGGGAAGGGAGGGGGGGGCGGGTTAGGATGAAAATAGTGAAAACAATAAAATAATAGTAATAAAATGGTAATAGAATGGTGGTGAGGCTTAAGGGGAGTAATGAAGTATAATAGAGGGAAGCGTGTAAAAGGGATAATAAAAGTAATGATAATGATAAAAATTATAATGATT
>NW_020868790.1:1614330-1616830 GCF_003789085.1 Penaeus vannamei
TAATCAATTAATTAATTAATAACATTCATTAATTAATTAGCATTAATTAATTAACATGAATTCATTTGACCCCGAAACTCAACATTAACATTAATTAATCTCTTTTAAATTCACGTTCTCGCATTTGGTTTGTTGAAATTGTGCGAGGTCCGATCCAGTGAACATTCATTATACGGACTTGCATATACACTGAAATAAATGCGTATCTATCAGTCTAGACAGGAATATCTAGCGTAAAAATAGAATAAATCAATGTATTTATATCTGATAGATAGACAGGTATGTACTTATTTGTAGATATGGATATATTTATATACGATTTTTAAATAAAATAAATCAATGTATTTATATCTGATAGATAGACAGATATGTGTTAATTTGTAGATATGGATGTATTTATATACGAATATTCACAATTCTAAGACGGCTGTTAGTTTATGGCAAACAATTTCTTTGAATGATCCTTCTGTACAATTGTCCAGGAAAAGTACATGTGGTATTATCAATTTCTTTGTTGGCAATTTTGTCTTTTGTTTTTTTCGGGCATGTGCATGTGGTGTGTTGTGTGTGTGTGTGTGTATATATGTGTGTGTGTGTATGTGCCTGTGTGTGTGTGTGTGTGTGTGTGTGTGTGTGTGTGTGTGTGTGTGTGTGTGTGTGTGTGGTGTGTGTGTGTGTGATGTGCATGTGCATGTGTGTGTGTGCATGTGTGTGTGTGTGTGTGTGTGTATGTGTGTGCATGTGCATGTGTGTGTGTTGTGTGTGTGAGTCAATAAGTACCTGAACTGACCCTTAAAAAAAATATCAGAAGTGAAATCTGGGAAACTAAGTCATTTGACGCATTTCCGAATCCGAAATTTTCCCCGTTACCAAGTTTCGAAACAATTTCTCTAAGGCTTGTTTTGGCCACGGAAGCGCAGGATACCAATTGTTTTTTTTTCTGCCGAACCAGTAATCACTTAAAATAAATAAATAAAATAAAATAAAATAAATAAAAATAAAATAAAATAAAATAAAATAAAATAAAATAAATAAAGGAATTAAAAAAAAGAGAGAGAAGGGAGAGGGAGAAGGAGAGGGAGAGAGAGAAGGAGGGAGAAGAGGGAGGGTGAGAAGGAGGGAGAGAGAGAGAGAGAGAGAGAGAGAGAGAGAGAGAGAGAGAGAGAGAGAGAGAGAGAGAAGAGAGAGAGAGAGAGAGAGAGAGAGAGAATAATAATAATAAATAATAATATAATAATATAATAATAATGATAATAATATTCATAATAATAATATTCATTATAATAATATTCATAATAAAAAAATAATAAATTATTGGTTTAATTAGATATATCTCAATGCTGAATATCCTTTATTATGTCTAAAGGCTCAATACTTCATTACATTGGGATATAAGATATTTCTTAACGTTGATTGTTAATTACGGTACGATTTAGCCACGTATTTATTTATTGATCATTTATTTTTTATTTATTTTTTAACTATATATACGTGTATTTAATGTTGTTGAGTATGCTTATTATTCACCCCCCCCTCCCAAAAAAGTAAATGAATAAATAAAAATAAGAAAAGCAATGAAATAATAAATGATAATAAAGAAATACTCCGATTGATCAAAACAATCATAATTCATTATGTGTGTTCAAAAGGAATGAATAAAAAATGGACATGAATGTTGTATGTACATAATAACGAGCGATAGAGTTTCAAAGTGAAGTTTCAAATGTTTACTACTTGTTAGATGATGTTAAATGTTTTGAAATATCAAATGATGTTTACCATAGGTTTGCTATATGTAATATCATGTTTACTATTAATTCTTAAACATTTGTTTATATTAGATAATGTATAATACTATTTTTGAACATATGTTATATATTAAATAATGTTTACTATTAGTTCTTAAACATTTTTCTTACATTAGATAACGTATAATACTATTTTTGAACATATGTTATATACTAAATAATCTTAACTATTATTTAATATTTACTATCATGTTATATGTTAGATAATGCTTACTATTACTTTTAATATATTTTAATGTTTCAATATGTTAGGGAATGTTTACCATTAGTTTTATTTAATTGTTGTATGTCAGTGCGGCGAGTTTAATTCACGTGTTCTGTTGGTGAGACAAACCTTAAATTAAACCTTAAATTAATTTGATGATATAACTTAACGTTCAAGAGGGTTAGAGCACCACTTAAAAACCGGATACTGATGAATAACCTAAGAGAACATCAGATTTAAGATACATAGCTCCTCGATAGATAGATGGATAGATGGATAGATAGATAGGATAGATAGATAGATAGATAGATAGATAGATAGATAGATAGATAGGTAGATAGATACACATATAGATAGATAGAGATAGATAGATAGATAGATAGAAATATAGATAGATAGATAGAAATAGAATAGATACATAGATAGATACATAGACAGAAAAGATAGATAGATAGACAAAAAAGATAGATAGAAAGAAATATAGATA
>NW_020868790.1:1626830-1629330 GCF_003789085.1 Penaeus vannamei
CGTATATAATACAGATTCCTAGCAAATGCATTTATTTTTATATTCATTTATTTTAATCCTTATGTATAACGAAATAATACGAAGAGTGAGGAAATTTTACATTTTGC
The DNA here is from genome assembly GCF_003789085.1 of Penaeus vannamei. Taxonomy (NCBI): domain Eukaryota; kingdom Metazoa; phylum Arthropoda; class Malacostraca; order Decapoda; family Penaeidae; genus Penaeus; species Penaeus vannamei. The sequence goes on from NW_020868790.1 coordinate 1,626,938, forward strand.
TGATGGCGTTTCGAAAAGGAAGATGCATATATATATATATATATATATATATATATATATATATATATATAATATATATATATATATATATATATATATATGCGTGTGCGTGTGTGTGTGTGTGTGTGTGTGTGTGTGTGTGTGTTGTGTGTGTGTGTGTGTGTGTGTGTGCGTGCGTGTGTGTGTGTGTGTGTTAGGTGTGTCTTGTGTGTACCTGTAATTTATTAAGATGTTGAAATAATGAAAATATATGAAAACAGGATCGCTTTTATATTATCCTTATCACTGTTGATTATGATAACAGAAGGTTTAAAAGCATTATCAGCAACAATACTGATACTGCTACTACTAATTATTATTATATAGTAATTGTCATTTTATTAGCAATAATAATGATAATAATAATAATAATAATAATATAATAATATAATAATAGTCATAATAATAAGAAATCATAATATATAATCATAATAGTAATGACAATAATAATAATAATAATAATAATAATGATAATAATAATAATAATAATAATAATAATAATAATAATAATAATAATAATAATATAATAATAACAATAATGATAATAAATAATAATAATAATAATAAATAACAGTAATAATAATAACAATAATAATAATATATAATAATAATGATAACAGAAATAATAATAATAATAACAAAATAATAATGATAATGATAAAAATTAAGATAATGATAATGATGATAAAGATAATAATAATAATAGAAGTTATACACATACAAACATACATATAAATATACTTATGTTTGTACATACACAGAAAGGCATAGATATAGATATAAACTTGCACAGAAAAAGAAAAAGATATCTCTTATGGAAGTGGAAAGAGAAGCAACAGGAAAGGAGGGAGTCAGGAGGAAAGGACAACAGAAAAAGGAAGAGGGAAAGCAGGAAGAGAAGAAGTCGGATAGAAAGGGACGAGAGAAAGAAGAAAGTAGAAAGTGGAAGAGGAAGAGTAGGAACAGAAGGAGGAAGGGAGGAAGGGACGACAGAAAGAGAATGAAGTGAAAAGGAGAAGAAGAAGAGCAAAAAGAGAAGGAGTCAATGAGGAAGGAACGACAGAAAGAGGAAGAGGAGGAAGAGAAGGAGTCAGGGAGAAAGGGACGGCAAAAAGAGAACGAAGTGAAAAGGAGAAGAAGAATAGCAAAGAGAGGAGCCAACGAAGAAAGGACGACAGGAAGAGGAAGAGGAGGAAGAGAAGGAGTCAAGGAAGAAGAGATGACAGTAAGTGAAAGAGCAGCAAGAAAATGAGCCAACGAAGAAAGGACGACAGGAAGAGGAAGAGGTGGAAGAGAAGGAGTCAATGAAGAAGGGACGGCAGAAAGAGGAGGAAGTGAAAAGGAGAAGAAGAAGAGCAAAAAGAGAAGGAGTCAAGGAAGAAGAAACGGCAAAAAGAGGAGGAAGAGGAGTCAAGGAAGAAGAGATGACAGGAAGAGGTAGAGAAGGAGTCAAGGAGGAAGGGACGAGAGAAAGAGGAAGAGCAACAAGAGAAGGAGTCAAGGAAGAAAGGACAACAGGAAGAGGAGGAAGAGAAGGAGCCAACGAAGAAAGGAACGCCAGAAAAGAGAAGAGCAGGAAGAGGAGGAGGAAGAAGAGAAGGAGCCAACGAAGAAAGAGAGAAAGAGCAGGAAGAGGAAGAAGAGGAAGAGAAGGAGCCAAAGAAGAAAGCAACGTCAGAAAGAGAAAGAGCAGGAAGAGGAAGAAGAGGAAGAGAAGGAGCCAACGAAGAAAGGAACGCCAGACAGAGGACGAACATCACACACACACACGCCCCCTCACGCACCATCACCCGGGATACGCACCGTCAACCCTTTGAACACTTCCGTAACTTGACTATAATACATTTTCCTGTCCAGTCCAGTACACTCTTCACCACGCACCGATGGAGACAACACGACAGGGAATTAGAGGCATCAAAGAGCTTGCACGTGAGCCATATTCTGTTAGAAGTGAAGGAGATAATGCCCAGGTACCTGCCCGGGAGATGATACAACACCTAAGGCGTGTGTTGTATGATATATGGGGGAGAGGTGTGTGTTTTTGGGGTTTCTTTGGCAGTGTGGGGCGTTTGTATGTGTGTCGGTGAAGAATGGAGGAAATGGAGGAATCGAGTAAATAATTACGTGGAATCAGAGAAAGGAAAGGGAAAAGGATAGAAAGGAATGAAAAAGTAAGAGTTAAAATAGCATTAACCACACATATGGGAGAGAGGTGTGTGTTTTTGGGGTTTCTTTTACAGTGTGGGGCGTTTGTATGTGTGTCGGTGAAGAATGGAGGAAATAGAGGAATCCGATAAGGAATTACGTAGAACCAGAAAACGAAAGGGATAAAGATAGAAGGGAATGAAAAAGGA
>NW_020868790.1:1634330-1636830 GCF_003789085.1 Penaeus vannamei
TATATATTTAGAGAGAGAGAGAGAGAGAGAGAGAGAGAGAGAGAGAGAGAGAGAGAGAGAGAGAGAGAGAGAGACGACAGAGGAGACAGACAGACAGACAGAGAGAAAAGAGAACAGAAGAAAGAAAACTGGAGATAAAAGTGTTATTTCTGCTCTGAAATTCCTAGTATATCCCTTGTCCAATTGTCCAGATTTACCTTTTTTTCAGTTCACTATATTTCAGGAAATTCTAGAGCTAAATATAAGTGAGAAAGTGTCAAGTGTCTTCGCTGTTTTCGCCCAATTTTGTATCCAGGACAAGTTTCTCAAAGGAAATAAGAGCACATGGGATACATAATCTTTTTTTTCAGACTAAAACATACAAATCCTTTGAGTAAATAAAAATGAGACCGTCAGTGTGCCCAGCAATGTTTATTTTTTCATGTCGGAAACCTGTTGGTGTGTCCAGCCCATAACGCAGCCTTGTTGTGAATAGACTGAATAATGCTACATGTTAAAGGGATACGTCCTACACTAGGCAATTACAGTCACTTGTATATTTACTTAGATATAGAGAGACAGACAAGACTATAGAGAGACAGACAGATAGACAGGGATATAGAGAGACAGACAGATAGACAGGGATATAGAGAGACAGACAGATAGACAGGGATATAGAGAGACAGACAGATATAGACAGGGATATATAGACAGAGAGACAGACAGATAGACAGGGATATAGAGATAGACAGACAGCAGATAGACTAGGGATATAGAGAAAGAAGACAGGGATATAGAGAAGAAGGATATAGAGAGACAGACCAGAATGGACACAGGCATGGGAGCAGAAAAATTAGAGACAGTGCGAGATAGAGATGTGTATAAATAGAAACAGAGACAGATCGATATACAGAGAGATGGATAGACAGATAGGTAGATAAGATGGAAAAGACCAGAGATATACAGAAGATAGAAGCTAAGAGAGAGATATAGAGAGAGAGTTCTGCTACGTTGGTGATAGATAGGAACAGAGACAGATCGATATACAGAGAGATGGTTAGATTGACAGACAGGTAGATAGATAGATGGACAGATAGAGATATAAATACATAGAAAGATAGATAGATAGATAGATAGGAGAGAGAGAGAAAGAGAGAGAGAGAGAGAGAGAGAGAGAGAGAGAAAGTTCTAATACGCCTCAAGGAAAGTGAAAATTCGCAACGAACCTGAAAACCTTAAATAGCAGAACTCCGGGTGATAAAGAGAAAACAATAAAGTAAATAGTAAATCCACATTTAGAAGTACAGATACAACAGTACAGGCGGGGAGGGGGGGGGGGGTGTACACAGTCGACGGTGAAACGTATCAAAGAGCGAACTCTCAACATCAAAGAGCAGAAGCAACGAGAAGCGAGCGAGAGTTGGAATCATCAGTAATAAGGCTACAAGTGTAGAGAATAGAGAAGGATTACAGTGTTGTGTATAGTTTAAAGTGGCATGATGGTGGTGGTAGTGGTGGTGATGGTGGGGGGAGTGGTGATGGTGATGGCAGGAGAAGAGCGGTGGCGAGGAGAGGAAGAGAAGTGGTGGGCGGAGGAATGAGAGGAGAGAGAGAGAGAGAGAGAGAGGGGGATGAGAGAGAGAGAAGAGAGATTTTGAGAGAACGGAGAGGAGAAGTAAATGGGAGGGGATATTTGAAGAAGAAACAGATTAAGAGAGGTGTGAGAAAACTGTATTATTATGTCTCGACAACACACAAACAAAACCACCCATTCAACAGGTAGGTGTATAGAATGTAAACCTCCACCACAACACACACACACACACACACACACACACACACACACAGACCTTCACCAGCATACACAAGAAAAAAGAAAAAAAGAAAAGGAAAGAAAGGTATGATTCAATATCCCCATAAGAATGTGATACTGTAGCTATGGCAGTCCGTAATGTCAACAAAAGCAAAAAGTAAATAAACAAGAGAAAAATAAAAAAAACAAAAAGCAGTCGGTTACAAACTCTGAAACAGTAAAGGGAACTGAAAAGAAAACAATAAGTAAAATATGAAATACGTAGAAGAATCAGAAGACACAGTTCAACAGAAGAAATGACCAATGTTATGTAGAGCAAAATTGTCTGAAATAGATAATTTATTCGTAAAGCTCTAAATCATTTTAGCCCTTGATGCTTAAGGTAATTCACTTCCTATTCTGTTTATTTATTTATTATTATTTTTATTTTTATTTTTTTGTTGTTAATTATTTATATTTATTTATTTTATTTATTTATTTTCTTATTTATTTTTGGCGTACACACTATAAAGAAACTGTTCTAAAACGAAATGGTGTAATAAATTAATTTTGCTTTAAGGATAAATATCATTAAAAATCTTTTTACAGTACATGTTGCATTTAGGATACGTACATGTAATAATATCACAAATTCATATCACAAGGAGATATAAGTCAAAAATGAAACTTTATACGGATGACTGATGATACGACGAAGCTGGAGAATCA
>NW_020868790.1:1654253-1659253 GCF_003789085.1 Penaeus vannamei
TATCTATCCATCTATCTATCTTCGTCTTGATTTCTTTCTGCTTTTATTTCTCCATTTCTCTTTCTTCCCCCGATTCGTTCGTCGACTGTCTTGTTCTTTCCGCAATCCTCTCTCCTTCTCTTCCTGTTTATTTCTCCTGATCTTTTCCTCTCCGCAAAATCCTTTGTCTTTTTCTTCCTCTTTGTTTCCTCATGTATATACTTTTATTCTCAGTTTCCTTCGCTCTCTCTTCTTCTCCTCCTTTTTGTGTTTTCGTTATCTTCTCCTTTCTTCCCTATCCTTCAATCGCTTTTTCTCCTCTCCAGTTGTCTCTTCTATTCCCTCCATCTTCCCTCTTTTCAATTTCTCTCCGAGTTCCCCTCTCCTTCTATCCATCTTTCCTTTCTTCCTCCTTCTCTCTTCCTCCCTGTCGTTCTCTCTCTTTCTCCCGTTTTCTCCTTCTTTCCCATCTTTCCCTTCCTTTCCCTTCCCTTCTCGCCATCTCCTCTCCTTTCTTTCCTCTCCTCTTCATGTTTCCCTTTCATCTCTTTCTCCTTTGCTCTCTTCTATCCTTTATTTTTCCTATTCTGTCTTTCGTTTTCTCTCCTTCACTTCATCTCCCTTACCCCTCTCCCATCTTTTAATTTCTCTCCTTTCTCTCCTTCTCTCCATGGTTCCCATTCCTTCTCTCCTTCTTCCTGAAATCACTTATCGCTCTCCACATTTCCCTCTCCTTTCCCCTCTCTTCTCTCCATGTTTCCCCTCTCCTTCTCTCCACATGTTTTACCCTCTCTTATTTTCATCTTTTATCTCTCCTCCTAAGTTTCCCCTGTTCTTCCCTTTCTCTCCTCTCCACATTTCCCTCTCTTTCTCTCCATGTTTCCCTCTCCTCCTTCTTCCCGAAATCCTTTACCCTCTCTTATCCTTCTTCCCTTTATCTCTCAAGTTCTCCTGTTTCCCTTTCTCCCTTTCCTCCACATTTCCCTCTCTTTTCTCTCACATTTTCCCTCTCCTCTTTCTCCATGTTTCCCTCTCCTCCTTCTTCCCGAAACCGTTTACCCTCTCTTATCCTTCATTTTTTTTTTTTATCTCTCCTCCTAAGTTCCCTGTTCCCTTCCTTTTCCTCCCTCCACATTTCCTCTTCTTCCCCTCACATTTCCCTCTCTTTCTCTCCATGTTTCCCTCTCCTCCTTCTTCCCGAAATCCTTTACCCTCTCTTATCCTTCATTCTTTATCTTCTCCTCCTAAATTTCCCCTGTTCTTCCATTTCTCTCCTTCTCTCCACATTTCCCTCTCCTTCTCTCCATGTTTCCCTCTCCTTCTCTCCACATTTCCCTCTCCTTCTCTCCTTCTCTAAACCGTTTATATTTCTTATCTTCATTCTTTATCTCTCCTCCTAAGTTTCCCCTGTTTTCTTCCTTTCTTCTCCTTCCCTCCCACATTTCCCGTCTCTCTTCTCTCCATGTTTCCCTCTCTCTTATGATTTATCCTTCTCTCCTTCTTTTATCTCTCCTCCTAAGTTTCCCCTGTTCTTCCTTTTCTCTCCTCTCCACATTTCCTTTCTCCTTCTCTCACATGTTCCCTCTCCTCCTTCTTCCCGAAACCGTTTACCCTCTCTTATCCTTCATTCTTTTATCTCTCCTCCTAAGTTTCCCCAGTTCTTCCCTTTCTCTCCTTCCCTCCACATTTCCCTCTTCTTCTCTCCATGTTTCCCTCTCCTTCTCTCCACATTTCCCTCTCCTTCTCTCCTTCTCGAAACCGTTTACTCTCTCTTATCCTTCATTCCTTTATCTCCCCTCCTAAGTTTCCCCTGTTCTTCCTTTTCTCTTCTTCCCTCTTCTTCTCTCCACATTTCCCTCTCCTCCTTCTTCCCGAAATCCTTTACCCTCTCTTATCCTTCATTTTTTTATCTCTCCTCCTAAGTTTCCCCTGTTCTTCCTTTTCTCTCCTCCCTCTCACATTTTCCTCTCGCTTTCTCCTCCTTCTTTTCCGAAATCCTTTACCCTCTCTTATCCTTAATTCTTTTTATCTCTCCTCCTAAATTCCCTCTGTTCTTCCCTTTCTCTCTTCCCTCCACATTTCCCTCTCCTTCTCTTCCTATGTTTCCCTCTCCCTTCTCTCCACATTTCCCTCTCCTTCTCTCCATGTTTCCCTTCTCCTTCTCTCCTCACTATTTCCCTCTCCTTGCGTCCTTCTCGGAAAAACTCTCTCTTATCCTTTCATTCCTTTATCTCCCTCCTAAGTTTCCCCTTTCTTCCTTTTCTCTCTTTCGCCTCTCCTTCTCTTCCATGTTTCCTCTCCTCCTTCTTCCGAAATCCTTTACCCTCTCTTATCCTTTCACTCTTTTATCTCTCCTCCTAAGTTTTCCCCTGTTCTTCCCTTTTCTCTCCTCTCCACATTTTCCTCTTCATGTCTTCTCATCTGTTTCCCTCTCCTTTTTCTCCCGTTCTTCCCTCTCCTCCTTCTTCCGAAATCCTTTAGCCTCTCTTATCCTTAATTCTTTTATCTCTCCTTTCCTAAATTTCCCTGTTCTCTCCTTTCCCTCTCCTCTCTTCTCTTCTCTCTCTTCTCTCCTGTTTCGCCTCTCCTTCTCATCCACTTCCTCTCTTCTCTCCATTTTTCCCTCCTCCTTTCTCCCACATTCCTCTCCTTCTCCTTCTCGAAACCGTTTACTCTCTCTTATCCTTCATTCCTTTATCTCCCCTCCTAAGTTTCCCCTGTTCTTCCTTTTCTCTTCTTCCCTCTCCTTCTCTCCATGTTTCCCTCTCCTCCTTCTTCCCGAAATCCTTTACCCTCTCTTATCCTTCATTCTTTTATCTCTCCTCCTAAGTTTCCCCTGTTCTTCCTTTTCTCTCCTCCTCTCCACATTTCCCTCTTCTTCTCTCCAATTCCCTTCTTCCTTCTCGAAACGTTTACTCTCTCTTATCCTTCATTCCTTTATCTCTCCTCCTAAGTTTCCCTGTTCTTCCTTTTCTCTCCTCTCCACATTTCCCTCTCCTTCTCTCCATGTTTCCCTCTCCTTCTCTCCACATTTCCCTCTCCTTCTCTCCATGTTTCCCTCTCTTATCCTTCATTCCTTTATCTCTCCTCTTAAGTTTCCCCTGTTCTTCCTTTTCTCTTCTTCCTCTCCTTCTCTCATGTTTCCCTCTCCTCCTTCTTCCCGAAATCCTTTAATGGCTGCTCCTCGACAGGCTCTGCCCCTCGACTGGATTTTCTCGCCCTCCAAGGATCCTGAGGAGTTTCAGGACTGGTAATTCCTGTGTTTTTATCAGGTCGGGATGTGTGTTTTCTTTCGCTTGAGGTTTCGTTTCTTCTACTGAATAGTTTTATTGTTATCGGATTATGGTCGTCTTTTGTTTATCTTGTTTCTTGGAACTTGTCTTTTGGGGTTTTCTTTTCGTACGGTGAACGAATTTTTGTTCCATGTTTTAATCTAATGTAGCCTTTTTAATGTAAGGTAGTTATTCAAACCGGTTTGTGTATTTACCTTTGGTTGTTTATTATAAAGTTATATTTTATTTTATAAGATATCTTTTTACATTTCGTTTTATTCAATTTTCCTTGATTTCTTTCAATAAAGTGATATGATTTTTTTTTTTTTTTTTTTTTTTTTTTTGCTATGCTTGAATCGAGCCATGCAGACTAGAGTTTTACAAGAGGATGAGTTTATCGCCCGCCCTTATAAACTTTTCTAAAACCTTTGTATTTGCTTATCACTCCCTGAGAATCAAAAGTATTATATCATTTCCTTCGTGAACCTTGAAGATAAAAGTTTCCCTTTGGAGGCACTTCCTACACTGGCTTTAAAATGTGTATTTTCATTTTTTTAGGTTCTAAATTTTCCAGTTTTTAATATTTCCTCTCCGCTAACTCAATTGAGCCTCGTTCCCTTGAGTCATAGATCTTGCAAGTGCTTTGAGGCAAATTGCAGAGAATTTCGTGCTTGCGGTCTTGGGCGGCGATCCACTCCGGCGCTTGCTTGCTTTGCCTTCTACGGGTCTTGAGTCCGGACGAAGCACCTGCAGTTGACACAGTTCCCTCAGATGCAGAGTTCAAATAAATCTCCTTCTCGGTCTTTATTCATATATTTATTCTTTTCCTTACGAACGTTGCATTTGTATTTTTTTTCTTATGATAGTGTTTTTTTTATTTAAATTTATACAGCTTATTAAGGTATATCGTTACATCTTATGTTAGTTATCTGATAGAGCACATATCATTTTTTCTGGCTAAGGTATATTTTTAAGACATCTTTATTTTACGGATCTTCGCAACATATTTCGTGGATCATTTTTATCAAACTTTATTACGGTAATGCATATTGGTCTTATGTTTATGTTTCCCTTTATAACTCATTATGTTATTTGTAAGATTTTCATCCCAGAACATAAAGTGGTAGGATAGCCTGACGGGGACTATATCTATCTATGTATGAGAATGTATTATTAGCTGTCAGGAATATATTTTTTATAATGTAGTTTGCCCTTGTCTCCTTATATGCTAAGCCCGTTTTCTATATGTTCGTTCAAGCGTAAATCTAAATGCGTTTATTAGGTGAATATTGTGACATTGAATCACCTCACTTCTGATAAGAGGAATTTTGTGAATCAAATCTTGTCTTTTCTGTTAGTATTTTATGCTTGTCTGTCATATTTTACCTCCCTCTCTTTTTTCACTTTTTTCACTTACACAAAAGCCCACACACACCCACGCGCAGAGAACCGCCCTCCACACAGTCATGGAGAATCACCCATTACACTACACACAGAGAAGCCACAACAATACCCCCTCCCCCCCAATACACATACCCACCTAGGCACGCAGAAACTACACGCAATTCCCCCACTTATACAAATACACACACACATACACACACACGCTCCCTCCCTCCACCTCGTCCTCACACATCAAATTCTCTATTTCCCCTCCCACCTCCCAATCCCTCCGTTCCCTCCTCTTCCCTCCCTCTCCCCCACCCCACCTCTCCCTCTCCACTCCCCTTCCCTTCCCTCCTCCCTTTC
>NW_020868790.1:1661753-1671753 GCF_003789085.1 Penaeus vannamei
AAGCATCACACTCAAGTTGTTGGTTTAAGTACCACTCTCGTCGTCTAAGTGATTTGTAATGTAGGCCTATGATTTAATTTTTGTGTGTTGTGATGGATGGGTTGTGTGTGTGTTTGTGTTGTTGTTGTTGGTTTGTTTTTTCTTTTTTTTATCTTTTTCTGTCTATTGGTGTTTTTTTTTGTTTTGTTTTTTTATTCTGTCTGTCCTCTCTTTCTCTCTCTTCTTTGATTTCTCTGTCTCTCTTATTGTTCTCCCCCTACGCAGCCCTGTGTGGCTATCTTCTTTATTATTATCAATAATAATGATAATAATGAAAGTAGTAATAATGATATAGAGGACAGTAATAATAATACATAACAATACAGATAATCTAACCTAAAAATATATAATAAAGATACGAAATATAATCAATTAATAAAAATGATATACAATACTAATCTCATATCTCCCCATCATTTTCATTTATTTCCTCATAATTCTCCAAACTCTAATTCATCGTTCACATTGATTCAAACCAAAAGAAACAACTCATTCCACACGCGACCCAGCTGAGCCATCTTTCATCTCCCCTGCTTGTGCGAGAGATAAGATCCCGCAGCCTCTCTTCCTCGAGATAAAGCCAAGGAGATTGGGATCTTGGTTTTCTTATTACAAGCATTGGTGGTTCGGGGTTGCGGGGTGAGAGAGAAAAGAATGAGAGAGAGGGAGAGGAAGCAAGGAGGGGAGGGAGGAGAAGAGAGAGGATGAGATGAGAAGAGACGAGAGAGGAGGAGAGAGAGAGAGAGAGAGAGAGAGACAGAGAGAGGAGAGCGACGGAGAGAGAGAGGAGAGAGAGGGATGAGAGAGAGGAGAAGAGACGAGAGAGAGCAGCGAAAAAGACCAGACAGGACGAGAGAAAGAGATAGAGGGCGAAAAGAGGAGAGATAGAGAGAGAGAGAGCGGAAAAGACAGACAGAGAGAAAGAGGAGGGGAGGGAGAGAGCAGAGATGAGAGAGAGATGACGGAGAGAGAGGAGGAGAGAGATAGAGAAGATGAGAAGAGAGAGAAGGAGAGAAGAGAGAGAGAGACTGCGATCGAGAGAGTCGAGAGAGAGAGAGAGAGAGAAGAGAAAAACGAGAGAGGAAGAGGAGAGAGAGAAAGACGAGAGAGAGAGAGGAGGAGGAAGAAAGAAGGAGAACGAAAAAAGATTATTTTAGGGACAGGAGAGGAAAGAAAGGAAGTTGATTTTTAGAAGAGACTAATATAGGACGAATAGAGACATAAGATATTTAGTGTACTATATAAAAGCGGTTTTAGTGATTATCAGAACGACGCGATAGCACTTTAGAGGGGTATAGAGGAGCGGGGAAAAAAGACACACCAGACAGAGAGAAGGGCAGAGAAAAGAATTATGAGAGAGAGAGAAACGAGATGTGAGATAGAAGAGAGAGAAGAGATGAGAGAGACGAGGAGAGATCTGATGATACCGCAAAAAGACCGGACCGGGCCGGGCGCGAGAGAGGGTGAGAGAGAGATGCGAGAGATAGAGAGATGAGAGAGAAGGAGAGAGAGAGAGACCCGAAAAAGACAGAACAGAGAGAAAGAGGGAGGCGGGAAGAGTAGAGGAGAGAGATAACAGATGGACGGATGACGAGAAGAGGGAGGAAAGAGATGAGAGAGAGAGAGGAGAGGACGAGAAGAGGAAAAGAGAGGAGAGACTGAGAGACGAGAAGAGATGAGAGAGGCGAAGTAAAGATGAGGCGAGAAGAAGAGGAGAAAGATCTATGTAGTGAGACGCCGAACTGAGGAGAGAGAAAAAAGAAGTAAGAGATGAGAGAGGAGAGAAAGAGAACGAAAAGAGAATAGACAGAGAGAAAGAAAAATGAAAGAAAAGGTAAGATAGAGATAGCATATAGATAGATAATAGAAATAGATAGAATACCACGGTTTTTATTAGAGAGCGGGAGGAAAAAAAGACACCAGAAGACGACGCCGACAGAGGAAAGGGGTGAGAGAACAAGAGAGAAGAGAGGAAGAGAGGGCGGAGAGGAGAGGGAGGAGCGGGGGAGAGAGAAGAAGAGAGAGAGTACGAGAGAGGGAGGAGAGGAGAGAGAGAGAGGGAGAAGATGACGAGCGATGAGAGGAAGGATCGAGAGGAGAAGGGACGTGAGGAGGAAGAGAGGGAAAGAGAGAGGAGGAGCGGGAGGAGAGAGGAGGAGACGCAAAAAAGACAGACAGAGAGAAAGAGAATCCCCAGAGAAAGAGAGAGAGAGAGAGAGAGAGAGAAGCGTTGAAAGAGAGAGAGATAGACAGAGAGAAGAGGACCGAATGAGATAGAGAGTAGAGAGAGAGGAAGAGAAGAGAGAAGATGAAGATGAACGGAGAGAGACAGAAAGAGAGGAGCAGGACGAGAGAGTAGGCAGATGAGAGATGAGAGAGGAGAGAGAGGGAACAAAAAGCACAGGCATCAAAAAGCAAACTACAACGAACTTACACGTATACACCCTCCTTCCCAAACGCTTATCTTCCCAGTACGTTTCTCTTTTTTCACACACACCACACACCACACACACACATACACACACACACACACACCACACACACCACACACACACACACACACACACACACACACACCACACAACACACGGCACGCACGCCACACACACACACACACACGCAATAACACTAACCAACCCACCAATTTTGCAAGCAGCAAAACCCGAGCCTTGCATCCCAGACCAGACTCACACTTCCCATCCATTCACAAGTTGCAAAGATATATTTCGTTCAACGTGTAGGTATCCCCGTGAACAAATTTCCCTTAAGAATGGTTCTGTGCAATGGCGAGGGCCTTTCACCGTGTTTGAGATGAGGTTGATAACGTCACCTGCAATAACCCGGGCGAACTTTGTTAATTATTCTCGGGGGAGTGAACAGGAGAGGAATCTTAATGTTATTGCACGGCTGATGGAGAACCTGGGAGAACAGATGGGATTTCTGGGTATCTGTATTTTTTTCTTTTTTTTTTTTTTGGCTTTTGGAAATTCTTTGAGCCTTTCTCTCTTATTTTTTTCGGTTCTTTTTGTTCATGTTTCTTTTAATCTATTTTTTTCTTATATTAAAACCTTTGTCTTCTCTGTTTTTTTTTTGTGTGTGATGAATCTCGATTTTACTCCTGTTAATCTATTTATATATTTTCCTATTTTTCTAATGAATTATCCGCCTTTCATATCGTTATGCTGCAATTTGGCCTTCCATTAGTCTTTTGTCTTATCTTTTATCGGAAACACTTTACAACCTTACCTTTTTATAAAACAGCTTTCTTCCTTTCCATGCACTTACTCTTTCCTCGGCTAAATTTTTATTCACAAATTTTTCCCATCTTTCTCAATTCCACCAAAATGGATATACATACGCCAGCGTCATGGAACATAACGCGCAACACCGCACCCACGAGAACACCAGGTAATTAGCGATGATGGCGGAACTAAAAACTAATTAGCAATCAGCGGTGTGAGGGTCTCCGTGTCGGCCTCAATAGAGTCTTCTCCTCCTCCGGTCGCAAGCTCGGATCTCCGCGGATGGCTTGCTGTTTGTTTTGGCCGCAAGCCGCGTCTTGGCCGGAATGCTGATCCACGGCGGTCTCGGCGTTGCGGCGGCTCGGGTCGTCTCTCTCCGCGGGCGTGCGTCTACGGGAGGTCCAGAAGCCATACAAAGCACCCTATGCCCAACTACCAGCGAATCCAAGACCTCGAACGACCACCCCAGACGCCCACGACATTCATGGGACACACGACACATATATTGTATGGACGGATGGTCGTGTGGTATGTAGCGTGTCTACTGTGTTTGTAGTGTGTGTGTAGTGCCTGTGTGACAGTTACAATACAATGTGTGGATGTGTGTGTTGCTGTGTTGTGTTTGTGTCGTCCGACAGTGGTGGTGTGATGTGTTCTTTGTGCCCTATGTGTCACTCGGTCGTGCGCTCTTGTCGGAGTCCAGATTGTGTGCTCGACTCACGCATGTGTGTGTGTATGATGTGTGTGGCGTGTTGTGTACCTGTGTGTGCTGTGTGTGCTCTAGTGCTGTGTCATATACTCACGATTATGAATTACGCCAAAAACCTTCTAAAACCGATGATAGATCTTTTGTATATCTTTTCTCATGACGAAACGAAAGCGCAACAAAGACAAACCACAACCTCACCAAAGAACACAAGAGAGAGAGAGAGAGGAGTGAGAGAGGACCGCCAGCTGACAGAGAACCGCGAGACAGAGAGGAGAGAGGAGGAGACGACGCGACAATCCCACAGACTCTGATAGCACCAGAGAGAGAATCCGAGAGATGAGAGAGAAAAGACACGGAGAGAGGTATTTTGAGAAAAACCGGAACCCAAACGGGAGATATGAGGAGAGAATGCGATGAGAAACAGTGCAAAGACCCGAGAAATGGTCAAAAAAAAAAAAAAAAAAAAGGAAAAAAAAAAAAAAGAAAAAAGAAAAAAAGACCTAGAGAAAGGAGAAAACAAATGACAATCATGCAGGTCGCGGAGGAAAGCCCGCGAGAGAGCGGTTATGAGGCCCGGCAGTCCGCCTCACAACCAGGCGGACATTAATGGTGATGGACGGCCTCACAGCTGCCACAATCGGGGAATCTCACGGCCTTGTAGACACCTCATTAACCTCAGCGGGAGAGAGGAGGCCGAGGTACTGACTTTTTATCGTGTATTAGATTTTTTGGGTTTGGTGTTTATTTTTTGTCTTATTTTTTTTCTATCTTTTTTTTTTAGTGTGTGTTTTTTTTCTCTCTCTCTTCTGTGTTTGGTTTTGATTGTTTGTGATATGTGAGAGGCATTATTGTGTTTTTTTTTCTAGGAGGGGGAAAGGCAGAGAGAGTAGAAGAGCAGAGAAGAGAGGAGAGAGAGAGACGAGAGAGAGAGGAGAAGAGGAGAGAGAGAGAGAGAGAGAGAGAGAGAGAGAGAGAGAGAGAGAGAGAGATAATACAAATATAAATGCAATCATGTGAATAGATGTACATACACATACATCATGTACACACACAATCCAACATATATATTCAACTACTGTATGCTTTAAAATATACACATTTGCCTGCCCACACAGACAGAGAGTCAGTGAGTGAGAGAGAGAGAGTTAGAAAAAGAGATAGAGATAGATAGATAGATAGAATAGATGCAAGGAAAATACGAAAATGTATGCAATCATGCAAATAGATGTAATGACACATACTTCAACACACACACATACCCACATATCTTTTCAACTACTATTAAACGCACACACACCTCCCTACTTACCCACACACACGCGCACACCACACATCCTCGAACACAAACTCCAGGGATATTTCATCGAAACTTCCCCCACACAGCACAGCAGATATTCCAGTTAACCTTTTGTCTTACCTATTGATCTGGACCTTTTCAGAGATTCCCAAGCTTACCTTTATGATACCTTATGATCTCGCGGACAACTTTCAGAGAATTCCCAGCTTGCCTGTTGTGCATACCATGGTCTGGGACCTTTCAGAAAGTATTCCCAGCTCTACGCTTATGTAGATACAGTGAGTCTGGGACTTTCAGAGATTCCCAGCTTACCTTTGTGATACATGTCTGCGGGACTTTCAGAGAGATTTTTCAGCTTACCTTTCTGTGGATACATGACGTCCTGGATATTCAGCAGCATGATCTGCCAGCTCTACCCCTTTGCATAGCAAATTTGTCGGGACTCAGAGATTCCAGCTACCTTTGTGGATACATGGTCTGGACTTTCAGAATTTTCTGAGCTAGCCTTTGTATACATGGTCTGGACTTTCAGAGATTTTCCCAGCTTACCTTTTGATGCATGCTCGTCTGGGACTTTTCAGGATTTTCAGCTTACCTTTTGTGATACTATCTGGTCTGGACTTTCAGGAGAATTCCAGCTTACCTTTGTGATACATGGTCTGGGACTTTTCAGGAGATTTCCCAAGCAGTTACCTTTGTGATACCATTCGGTCTGGAACTTTCAGAGGATTTCCCAGACTACGTTTGTGAACGATACATTGTCTGGGAACTTTCAGAGATTTCCCAGCGTTACGGTGCTTTGTGATACATGGCCTGGGACTTTCAGTAGAATTTTCCAGACTTACCTTTGTGATACATGGTCTGGGACTTTCAGAGATTTTTCCCGGCCCTTACCTTTGTGCGATACATGTCTGGGACTTTCAGAGATTCCCAGCTTGCCCTTTGTGATACCTGGGTCTGGACTTTCAGAGAGATCCCCCAGCTTGCTTTGGATACAAAGGGTCTGGCATCTGGGACTACTGTTCAGAGCATTCCCAGCTTATACCTGTTGTGAATACAATGGTCTCGGGACTTTCAGGAGAATTCCCAGCTACCTTTGTGATGCATGGTCTGGGACTTTCAAGGAAGATTCCCAGCTTACCTTTATGTGATACATGGCTCTGCGACTTTCAGAGATTTTCATTAGCCTTACCTTCTGTGATACATGGGTCTGGGACTTTTCAGAGATTCCCAGCTTACCTTATGTGATACATGGTCTGCGGACTTTCAGAGATTCCCAGCTTACCTTTTTGTGATACATGGTCTGGGACTTTCAGAGATTCCCGCTTGCCCTTTGTGAATCACATGGTCCTGGAACTTCAAGAAGGGAAAGGGGATTCCCAGCTTACCTTTGTGATACTAGTGGTCTGGCTTCAGAGATATTTTTTCCGCAGCTTACTTTTTTGTGCTGATTATGAACTGGTATGATCAGCGACTTTTTGAATCTCCATCACCAATTATGTGGTTGTTTTGTGATGTGGGATGCTATGGCTCTTGTTTGCTGCAGGGCTGTTCGTGAACGTCCTTTTGTTCGCATGCAACATTTCTTTTGATTTTATTGTCTTTTGTATCTTAAACTTTGACCAGTTGAATAAAGTGTGTTAAAATGCCTAGGGAGTCGCGAGGTTACTATTGCCAGGACCTGCCTTATATTTTTCATCTCATGCTCTATCTTGTTACCAATTCTATCTAATCTGTTCTATCTTAGATGTCTGTCTTATCTATCTATATATCTGTCTGTCAGCTCGCCTATCATATCTATCTCATATTTGATCTATCTATCTAATCTATCCCTGTTTGTTTGTTGTTTATCAGTCTAATTCTTCGTATCTTTCTTTTTTGCCTGTCGAGGCTATTCTACCCACTCACATAAACATATACGTCTGCTTGGTTGTGCGTCCATAAATGTCGGGCCGTTTGTACGTTTATGTAAGAGATTAAAGACGAGAGACGAGGAAGAGACGATCGCGAGAGAATGGTTGAGAGAGAGGAATGGAGGGGAGCAGACGGGAGAGACGACCGAGGGAGAAAGAGAGAGAGAGAAAGGTAGAGCGAAGAGGAGAGGAGAGAGACGGAGAAGGCGAGAGGAGGCGAGAGAGGAGGCGGGAGAAATTGGAGCAGCAGGGGGGAGGGGGGGGGGGAAGGAAAAGAAAAAAAGAGAGAGAGACAGAGAAGGAGGGAGAGAGAGAGAGAGGAGAGAGAGAGGGAGAGAGGAGGAGAGAGACGACATGTGAGAGACGAGGAGAGAGAGAGGAGAGAGAGAGATGAGGACGAGAGAGAGGGAGGGAGAAGAGGAGATGGAGCCCGAGAGAGGAGGAGCGGAGAGAGAGGAGAGGAGAGAATGTTGGAGACAGAGGAGACATGAGGGGGGGGAGGGAAAGAGAGAGAGAGAGAGAGAGAGAGAGAGAGAGAGAGAGAGGAGAGAGAGAGAGAGAGAGAGGAAGAGGAGAGAGAGGAGAGAGAGATGAGAGAGAGGAGAAGAAAGATAGAGAATAGATAGATAGGAAGAGAGAGAGAGGAGAGAGAGAGAGAGAAGAGAGAGAAGAGAGAGAGAGAGAGAAGAGAGAGAGGAGAGAGAGAGAGAGAGAGAGAGAGGGAGAGAGAAAGGAGGATAGATAGATAGATAGATAGATAAGAGAAAGAGAAGATAGATTGATAGATAGATAGACAGAGAGAGAGAAAGAGAGAGAAGAGAGCGAGAGGAGAGATAGATAGACAGAAGAGGAGAGAGAGAGAGAGAGAGAGACGAGAGGAGAGAGAGAAGCAAGAGAGAGAGGAGAAGAAGGAGAGGATAGAGATAGATAGATAGAGTAGATAGAGAGAAAGAAGAGATAGATTGATAGATAGATAGCAGGAAGACGAGAGAAAGAGAGAGAGAGGCGAGAGAAGATAGAGTAGACAGGAGAAAGGGGTGTGAGATTTGAGAGAGAGAATGCGCCCGACGAGAGAGAGAGAGAGAGGAGCAGAGAAAGGAGGATAGATAGTAGATAGATCAGATAGAGAGAAAGAAAGAAGAATAGATTGATAGATAGATAGGACAGAGAGAGAGAAAAGAGAGAGAGAAGCGAGAGGAAAGATAGATAGACAGAGAAAAGGGGTGTGAGAAAGAGAGAGAGCGAGACGAGAGAGAGAGAGAGGGAGAGAAAGAGAGGATAGATAGATAGATAATAGATAAGAGAGACAAGAATAAGATAGCATGATAGATAGATAGACACAGGAGAGGAGAAGAGAGATGAGAGCGGAGGAAGATAATAGACAGAGAAAGGGGGTGGGAGAGAGAGAGAGAGCGTGAGAGAGCAGAGAGAGAGAGGGGAGAGAAAGGAGGATAAGATAGATAGATAGATAGATAGAGAGAAAAGAAGATAGATTGATAGATTAGATAGACAGAGAAGAGAGGAAAGAGAGAGAGAGCGGAGGAAGATTAGATAGAAGAGAAAGGGTGGTGGAGAAAGAGGACGAGAGCGAGAGAGAGAGAGAGAGAGGAGAGAAAGGAGGATAGATAGATAGATAGATAGAAAGAGAGAAAGATAGAAGATAGATTGATAGATAGATAGATGAGAGAGAAGAGAGAGAGAGCGAGAGGAAGATAAATAGATAGAGAAAAGGGGGTGTGGGAGATAGCCAAACAGAGAGAAAGAAAGAACCCCCCCCCTACCCACCCAACCCCCCCCCCTTTAGCCTCGTGTTGCGCAACAAGATTTGCTCAACTAACGTTTTTCAACCGCCTCCTCCCTCCCTCCCCCCCCCCCGTCCCTTCCTTCCTTCCTTCCCGACACAAAGAAAGAGAAGGAAAGTCGGGCATCCTGGCTGTCACAATCCCGACCAGCGCTCCGCCGCCGCACCGGAAATTAATCTCTGTGGCGCTAAATCAATCACAGAAAGAGGGAGTTGAAGGCTGGATATTATTTATTGCAGCGCGCCGACGGGCTGTCTGAGGGAGGGGGGGCGGGGCGGGAGGGGGGGGGGGGGGGTTGTACACGCAAGCACGCACAAAGACACTCACAGACAAACGTGCATATATTCACACACGCACACATGTGCATACATATGTACACACACACACACACACACCATGTATACATATATATATATATATATATATATATATATATATATATATATATATATATATATATATATATATATATATATATATGTGTGTGTGTGTATGTTATGTGTGTGTATGTGTATATATGTATGTATGTATGTATGTATATGTATTACATAGAGAGAGAGAATAAATCTTGTCTGCAAGAAATGCTGAAAGAGAGATTGCAAAATTAAGAGGAGAGCTGTCGATGCAGAGAGAGAAAGCAACATAACCAATGTAACTCTCACTAATCGAAATTTACTCCTTTTAACTCCCTCCCCCCTCAAAAAAAAAAAAAAAAAAAAAAAAAAAAGAGTGAAATATTACATTCGCCTGTATTTTCAGATTTTCATTTCCTTTATTCTACATCTACGCATGAGAGAAAAGAAGAAAAAAGAAAAAAAAAAGGCGATAAAACCAGAGACGAGATGGACGTCCGAAACGACACTCTAAATCGAAATGATAAAAAAAAGACAAAAAACACAAAATTACGAAAAAAAGTAAGATCAAAGAAAAAAAAAAAAAAGTAAAAAAAAAAAAAAAAAAAAAAATCGCATTTCGGTTTTCGGGTTCGGTGATTCAAA
>NW_020868790.1:1681753-1691753 GCF_003789085.1 Penaeus vannamei
TATTCATTTATACATTATGTAGTGCCATCGTCCCATCCTCTCGGATCATCTGGCTGTCAAAACGGAAAGAAAGATCATTAAATAGAAATGTTATCATATTTCGTACAAGGTTGTTTACTTTAGCATATCACTTATTACTCCCATACGTATCGTTAGAAATAGGTTTTAGAAATATTGACTACTGAAAAACAGACAGAAACTAGACAAACAGAAAAACAGACAGCCACCACACACAACACACACCACACACACACACACCACACACACACCCAATTCTTCCTCTATTACAGGATGATTTCCTCACACTCTCTGTTTACAGTGATAAAGAAGGAAATGGCAAAGTGAAGCTGGAGTCTCGGTCTGTCTCATATCTCTCTTCCCCTCCCCTCTCTGTCTTCCTTCCTCTTCCCTCTCTGTCTCTCTCTCTTTCTTCCTCTTCCCTCTCTGTCTCTCTCTTTCTTCCTCCTCCCTCTCTCTTCCTCCTCCCCTCCCCTTTTCCCTCCGTGATTCCCGCCCTCCCTCTCTCCCTCCCTTTCTCTCGCCGTTCTTATCGATATATGCAGCTCCCCCTTTCTCAATTCTTTCTTCAACCAAGACAGCGGAAGAGGACAAGATAGACAAGGTGAAGCAGTGAGGTCAGATCTGTTAGAAAAGGTCAAAGGTCATGACGAGTATTGGATGTTTCAAAAGATACCACAGGAAGCCATAGGATACCAGAGGATGTCATATGATTTCGGAAAAGAAATAAATTGTTCATGACATGTAAAAGATGTCAAGGATTTTGACAGGTTATGGGATGCCAGAATTGAAGAAAAGGTCAAGGAAGGTTATAGAAGATCAAGGAGGACGAAAGAAGAGTCAAAGAAGGTCAAAGAATCCCATGCCAAGAGATACCACATCCTGTCAATCGATGTCACTAGAGATCAAAAAAGGTCAGAAGCCGTCATGACGAGCAGATGACGTCAGGGAGGTCACAGAAGGTCACGCCGACCCGACGACCAGGTGAGCAGCAGAGGCTAATGAGCAGGTGCGTCTCGAAGCCTCCTCCGCGAAGCCTCAGCATAGTTGGGATGTTTTGTCATTAATTATGTATTGAAATGGGATTCTGACAGACGACACGACGCCCGCACATGCTAGAAATTACCGCCACGAAGCGCCCGCCTTCGCCCGCCCTCGCGTGGCTGCGGGCGTGAGGTGCGGGCGTGGGGTGTTCATGAATGCAAGGCTTGTTTGTAGTTATTCCTTCCTTGGGGTTTCTGGTGGTTGGCGGGGGGGGGGGGGAGGGGGGGGAGGTCTGTGTTTGTAGTTATTCCTTCCTTGGGGTTTCTGTGTTTACGGAAGGGAATTTTAATTTGTTCACATTTTTTTCTTTCTTTTTGGCTTTCACATATTCTGTATCTTAGATGTATGTATTTCTTTCAAATCATAATATCATATTTTTTTTTAATTTCTACATTATCTTTCCGAAAACGTAGCATTATGATTTTTTATTAATTTTTTTTGCAGTATTCTCTATACATTACTTCCCTTCTGTTCACATGAATAATTTTTCAAAGTGTATAAGTACAAGTGATAATATGAGTAGTAAAGATGAATAATGAATAATGATAGAAGAAAACAACAAAACTTATTAATATGCATATCACGTGATTAAGAAAAAACAACGGGAAGTCCCTACCCCTCTCCTCCCCCCACTCCACCCCTTCCCCTTCCCCATACCGCCTTCCCATTCCACCCCACTCCCTCCCCTCCCCCATCCCACCCCTTCCCCTTCCCCCTACCGCCCCCCCATTCCACCCCCCTCCCTTCCCTCCCCCCACCCCTCCCCATTCCCCCCCCTCCCCTTCCCCTTTCTCCCTAATTCCCCCCCCTCCTCTCATTTGACGCCCCCGGTCTCAAAAAAAGAGTCTTAATTCGTTATCATTCTTATCACACGGGGGTCGTTATCAGCCTGATCTCCTCTCATTAGGCAGGGCGGTGAGAACAGGCTGAGGGACCCCGGCTGTGTGACCTTTGGGGGGGGGGGGTGGGGGGGGGTTCTGGTTGGGCATATTTGGATATGAATTTTTCTGGGAAGTGATTTGATGTTTTTATTTGGCTTTTCCATTTTCTTTTTTTTTCTTTTTTATGTTGTTTGGGTATGTTTCTGTGTGAATTTTCTAGGATTGTTTTGATGTATTTATTTGTGTTTTTCTATTTTCTTTTTTATGCTGGTTGGGTATATCTGGGTATTGATTTTCTTGAAGTATTTTGATGGATCTATTTTTTTTTCTCTTTCATCTTTTTCTTCTGTGAAATAGATTTTCTTTCATCGTGATGGTATCTGTAGAAAGACATACAGATGAAAAACAATGGAATAAAATAAATAATAAAAAATCAATGATAAAAGAAAGAAGAAAAAAAAAAAGAAACCGTAAAGACACACATAAAGTAGCAGAGAGACAGAGAGAAGGACAGGGAGACAGATAGACAGGAAAAGAGACAGCAGACTGAAAGGCAGAGAGAAGAACAGGGAGGCAGGCAGATAATCAAACAGACAGATAGATAAGAAAAAAGAGACAACCAGACAGGCAGACGGAAAATAGAAGATAGAGAGAGAACAGGGAGATAGAAAAGCAGAGAGACAGAGAGAAGGACAGCGAGACAGATAGACAGAGAGAAGGACAGCGAGACAGAGAGACAGAGAGAAGGACAGCGAAGACAGATAGACAGAGAGAGGACAGAGAGATAGACGAGACAGATAGACAGACAGCGAGACAGAGAGACAGAGAGAAAGACAGGAGACAGATAGACAGAGAGAAGGACAGCGAGGACAGAGAGACAGAGACAGCGAGACAGAGAGACAGAGAGACAGAGAGAGGACAGCGAGACAGAGAGACAGAGAGAAGGACAGCGAGAGACAGAGAGAAGGACAGCGAGACAGAGAGACAGAGAGAAGGACAGCGAGCGAGACAGAGAGACAGAGAGAAGGACAGCGAGACAGAGAAGAGAGAAGGACAGCGAGACAGAGAACAGAGAGAAGGACAGCGAGACGAGACAGAGAGAAGGACAGCGAGACAGATAGACAGAGAGAAGGACAGCGAGACAGAGAGACAGAGAGAAGGACAGCGAGACAGAGAGACAGATAGACAGAGAGAAGGACAGCGAGACAGAGAGACAGCGAGATAGACAAGATAAAAGACAGACAAACAGACGCACAAACCCGTCGAATCGTCGTTATTTCTCCGCAGAGTCGTCGCGCCGCCCTCGGCCGCCCGCGCTTAGCATTCCGCGTCGCTCGGCCGCCCATCGCTCTCCGTCGGGCGGCGATGAGCGCTGGGGCCTCGGCGGGCGCTCCTCGGGCGAAGCGACAGCTAAGCTTACTCACTCTCCTCCTCCTCTCCAACTTCCTCACTCTCCTCTTCCTCTCCCTGGCTCTCCTCCTCCTCTTCCTCATTCTCCTCCTCCTCTTCCTCTTCCTCCTCCTCCTCATCTTCCTCTTCTCATTCTCCTTCTCCTCCTCCTCTTCCTCTTTCTTCCCTTTTCATCCTTCCTTGTGTCCACTCTTCGCCACTTCCCTTTTCCCTTTATCTTTCCACCATCTTTTCCCTCTTCTGTCTTTTTCTTCTCCCTTTCGTTATATTCGTTTCTTCTTCTTGCTCTTCCTCCCTCTTCTCCTTCACTCTTCAGACCCCTCTTTTCTTTCATCTACGTCTATCCTTTTTATCCTTTGTTTCATTTGCATTCCTCTGAGGAGAAAGAGAGATAGAGAGAGAGAGAGAGAGAGAGAGAGAGAGAGAGAGAGAGAGAGAGAGAGAGAGAGAGAGAGAGAGAGAGAGAGAGAGAAGAGAGAGGAGAGAGAGAGAGAGAGAGAGAGAGAGAGAGAGAGAGAGAGAGAGAGAGAGAGAGAGAGAGAGAGAGAGAGAGAGAGAGAGAGAGAAGAGAGAGAGAGAGAGAGAGAGAGAGAGAGAGAGAGAGAGAGAGAGAGAGAGAGAGAGAGAGAAGAGAGAGAAGAGAGAGAGAGAGAGAGAGAGAGAGAGAGAGAGAGAGAGAGAGAGAGAGAGAGGAGAGAGAGAGATGAGAGATAGAGAGGATGAGTAGAGAGAGAGAGAGGAGAGAGAAGAGAGAGAGAGGAGAGAGAGAGAGAGAGAGAGAGAGAGAGAGAGAGAGAGAGAGAGAGAGAGAGAGCGAAGCGATGATGATTGGCAGCGTGATTATCGAATCCGCAGACGAGGCCCACAGACGATAACCGAAGGAAAACAAAGGAGAGAAGATAATTGAAAAACGTCTCAAGGCTCAACATTATCGATTCGACCACAGTCTGCGCCGCAACAAGGTGGCTGAGGGACAGGGCAGGGCATGCAGGGGAGTGAGGGCAAGCAGAGTTTAGGGCAGGCATGCAGGGGAGTAAGGGGCAAGCAGAGTTTAGGGGCAGGGGCATGCAGGGGAGTAAGGGGCAAGCAGAGTTTAGGGGCAGGGGGTAAGGGGCAAGCAGAGTTTAGGGGCAGGGGATAGTAAGGGGCAAGCAGAGTTTTAGGGGCAGGGGTAAGGGGCCAAGTAGGTTTTAGGGGCAGGGGGCAGGGGAAGGGGTCTTCATTGGCAGGGTGCAAGGGGCAAACAGGCAAGGGGCAAGGAGCGGGACGAACTCTATGGCAGGGGCACTGGGCAATTAGGGATCACTGACAGGGTCAGGAAGGGGCCTTTGGCATGGGAAAATGGGTAGGGAGGGGCAGGGGACAGGGAGCAAAGGGTTAATAGAGGCTACTGACAAGGCGCAAGCAGTCGCGAGTCGCATCACAAGCAGGGCGCAGGAGGCCAGACCAACTGGCAGGGGCAAGTAGGAGCCACTGACAAGGAACAAGGGGAAGCAAGCAATCCATTAGTGAGGCCTAAATGTGCAAGAAGCATTGAATACAAGCGATTGTGAGAAGGGCAAAGACTTATCGTTGAAATTAGTATATCATAGAAACAGCAAGAGACCTAAGGGTAAATAAATAAGCGATTACTAGCCAATCCACTAATAGTAGATTTAGTGAGAGTGCAGAGTGACATAGATTGAGCTAGCGGTAAGGCAAGTCATAAAGTATGCACGTGACAAGGGTTATATGTATATATTTGGGAATGAGTATAGCATTGTGAAGTTGAGGGCTGAGCAGGATTCTTTTGGAGGCCATCAAGGTAGGCAAGAGTAACACTGAGTAAGGGCCGAGAGAAACATAGGATTTACCTATAGTCATATATTAATGTTATACGTAATCATGCTGTATGGAGACTTTCGCTTGAGATTTTGAAGTGAACTTTATGAATTATTATTGCATATAATTAAGATGACAATCAGGACGATATTTCATGAGTAAAGCTTAGTTGTTAATTCCTAATTTCAGACAACATCCTCATTTGAGTATGCAATGAATATGGTATTTTATCTACACACATTAATTAATTATCAACACGACAGATGAGTTAGTATAATATTATATACTTATAGTTATTTTGCCTTGGTTAAAGTAATAAAGGAGAAAAGATGATGATATAGCGAAGAAAGTGATGCAATGGTGATGAAATGGTATGATATATAATTGTATTTAGTAGAGCCCTATTTTATGAGTATGATGATAATCAAGAGGTCTCATAAAGGAAGAGATCGTAGATAGAAACATGAGGTACTTGTACTAAGGGTACAAAAATATATATAGGCTTATGGAAAGTACTAAATCGTCTGACACAAGGGTAGTGTAATTGTCGTTTTATTTAAATGACGTTATGATATCATATGACAATACATCAGCTGATGCAATTACATTATGAACAATGAAGCTGTGATGATAAAGGTGAAGGATGACGTATAGAAAATATATGATAATTAATGATGAATGTAATATGATATAGGTACTTGATGTATAGTGATGATGAAAACGATGAATGTAATATGAGATTTATTGAGATTTTTAGATTATGATCGATGAAACATGATGATGATGAGTTGATGAATGATTTATGAGTATGGATAGTGATATAATGAAAATGGTGATGAAGAATAGTAAATGACGACAGCCATAAAATGTTGATGGCTAGAAGGTAGTGAAGGAAGAAGGGAAGAAAAAAAGAAGAAAAAGAAGAGAAAAAGAAAGAAGAAAAGGAAAAAGACAGGAAAAATAAGAAAAAAATAAGAAGACGTGGAGAAAGAAAATGAGGGAGAAAAGAGAAAGGAGAAGAAACGGAGATAAATATTCGACTGTGATTCGTCATAAATATTTAAGCAAATGAGCCGACTGGACTACTCCCTCCCCCCCCCCCCCCCTCATCTCTCTCTCTCTCTCTCCCTTCCACTCTACCTTCTCCTCCTTCTCCCTCTCTGTCCTTTCTACCTCACATTCTACTTCCTCCTACTTCCTTTCTTTCCCTTTCCGCCTCTTCTACTTTTAATTCCCTCTAACCCTCTCCCCCTCTCCTCTTTTCTCCCTCTCTCCTCCCCCTCCCTCTCTCCTCTCCCTCCTCCCCCCTCTCTCTCTACTACCCCTCACCCCTGCCTTATCCAGTTCCCCTCTATTTCTGTTTTCTGTTTCTATCTCTCTCCTCCCTCACCCTACCCTGTTCCTCTCCTCTCTAACCCCTCCTCTCCTCTCCCCTCCCCTACCCCCCCCCCTCGTCGTCGCACCATAACCATGCTTAAATCCCCTCCCCCCCCCGACCCCCCGACCTCCCATGCCCCTCGGGAATCGACCGAAGGAGCCCCGAAGCCCAGATCCTGCAGAGCCCGAGGGGAGAGGGGAAGGGGGGGGGGAGGGGGGCGGATCGACGCGGTAATCACTTTTAATTTCAATGTCCAGCCGAGGGGGGGGGGTGGGGGGTGGAGGGTGCGGCGAGACGTGGCTTTGTAATCATGCGGGAAAGGGTTGTGGTGGGCGTGTAAACGCATCACGCATGTACATTTGGATGTACATTTGTATACATGTGTACATACATACTTTACATATGTATCTATAACTCTCTCTTCTCTCTCTCTCTCTCTCTCTCTTCTCTCTCTCTCTCTCTCTCTCTCTCTCTCTCTCTCTATCTCTCTCTCTTTCTCTCTCTCTCTCTCTCTCTCTCTCTCTCTCTCTCTCTATATATATATATATATTTTATATATATAATATATATATAATATATTTACGTATGTGTGTTGTGTGTGTGTGTGTGTGTGTTTGTTTATATATATAATTATATATATATATATATATATTATATATAATATATATATATATATATGTATATATATATATATATATATATATAATATAATGTATATGTATATATCTATATCTATATATCTAATTATATATCTATCTATCTATCTTCTATCTATCTAATCTATCTATCTATCTATCTTCTATATATATATAATATATATATATATATATATATAATATATATATATATATCTGTGTGTGTGTGTACACACACACACACACACACACAAAAAAAAAAATGCAACAGAGAAAGAGAGAAAGAGAAAAAAAGAGAGTAGATGAAACAGAGAAAGAAGAACAGTGGGAAAATGAAACAGAAAGAGGGAGAGAGAGAGCCAATCTCGATAGCGTTCCGTGTCAAGGCTACATTTGGCAACCCGGAGCCTCCTTCTGAATGACAGCTGGAGATGAGATCATAATATCTGTAACAAATTACGCGCTCATCGAGGCTGTTAAATGCGCTCCCCTTGGAACCCTCCGCATGACTGCATGACGGGAGAGAGAGAGAGAGAGAGAGAGAGAGAGAGAGAGAGAGAGAGAGAGAGAGAGAGAGAGAGAGAGAGAGAGAGAGAGAGAGAGAGAGAGAGGGAGAGAGACAAGAGAGAGAGAGAGAGAGAGAGAGAGAGAGAGAGAGAGAGAGAGAGAGAGAGAGAGAAGGAGAGAGAGAGAGAGAGAGAGAGAGAGAGAGAGAGAGAGGAGGGAAGGACGAGGGGAGAGAGAGAAGAGAGAGAGAGAGAGAGAGAGAGAGAGAGAGAAGAGAGAGAAGAGAGAGAGAGAGAGAGAGAGAAGAGAGAGAGGAGAGAGAGAGAGAGAGAATAATATATGACCACAATAAGGCCGGCGCAACCACACCCTTGTGTTCTGAACCTAATGCAGTGGCCTATTTCAGGGGATAATCAGGTTGGGGGGAGGGAGGGGGGTGGGGGAAGGGATAGGAGGTGGGGGGGGTGGGGGAAAGGGAGGAGGGGGTGGGTGGGGGAAGGAAGGAGGGGGGATGGGGGGAAGGTGAGCAGTCGGTGGGGTGCGAGGAAAGGAGGAGGGGTTGGGTGAGGGAAGGGAGGAGGGGGGTGGGTGGGGGAGGAGGGAGGGTGGGGATGGTTGGGAGGCAGAGGAGGCGGTGGGCATGGTCCGGAAGGGAGGATGGGGTGTGGTGCGCACGACGGAAAGGGAGGCAGGGAGAGCTCCTGGAGGTGAAGCAGGGGAAAGGGAGGAAGGGGGGTGGGAGGGGGTGGGCGTGTCACGGTAGGACAGGAGGGTGTGCGGGTGGGGGGGCAGGGGTGGGGGGTGGGCAAGGAGGAGGACGGTGGGGTGGGGGGGAAGGGAGGAGGGGGTGGGTGGGGAAGGGTAGAGGAGGGGGGGTGGGGGAAGGGAGGGGGGGTTGGGGGTGGGGGGAGGAGGGTGGGTGGGGAAGGCTGAGAGGGGGCGTTTGGGAGGGGGTTCGGGGGGGGTGGAGACGAGGACTCCATATAATACCTCTACCAGGATATAGTTGACATTATATTAAGCTGGGGGCAGTATGGCGGTGGGGCAGGGAAGGAGGGAGTGGTGGGGGTGGGAAGGAGGAGGGGTGGGGTGGGGTGAAGGGTGAGGAGGGGGGTGGGGAAAGGGAAGGAGGGGGGGGGGTAATAAGGAGTCACTTATAAGATTGGTTTATTGCGGTTGTGTCATCGCTTTGTCACTTCGGGGCTGTGTTGGGGTGGGGGGGGAGGAGGGGTGGAGGGGGAAGGGGATTGGAAGGGAGGGAGGAAGGGAGGAAGGAGGAGGGGAGGAGTGGGTGGGAATAGATTAAAGAATATTTTTTACATTTGGGTCATGACAATGTCACAGAGAGAGGCTTTCTTCTTTCTGCCCTTCGTTTATGACTCCATTTTTATTCCTTTTCATCTCCTCTTCTTCCTTATTCCTCCTTCTTCTCTTTTTATCTTCCCTTCTTCTTCCTTTCTTATGCCTCCTCGCTTCCTCTCTGGCCCTCGCCTTTGGTAACAGGTTTGTCATACCATTATGCAAATGGAAGGATGGACCTCTCCTCACCCCCCTCTCCCTTCTCCTCTTTCTTCTCCTCCTTCTTATTCCTCTTCTCTTCCATCTCCTCTCTTCTTTTTCCTCCTTTATCTTCTTCCTCCTCTTATCATTCGTCTCCATCATTTCCTCTCTCCTCCCCTACTTCTCCTTTAACTTTCCCTCTTTCCTTCTCTTCTTCCCTCTCCTCTTATTCCTCTTCCCTTCCCTCGTCTCTCTTCTTCCCTCCTCCTTTCCTTTCTCTTTCCTAACTGGCCATCCGTATCCCCTTCTGTCTCTCTGCCTTTTCCTCTCTCCCTACCTTTATCTTCCTCTTCCACTTCCCTTCTTCCTCCCGCTTCCCATGTCACTTGATCTTTTCTTCTCGTCTCCTTCCTCCCTCTCTTTCCCTCTTTCTCCTCTATGTCTCTTTCTTTCTCCTCTCCCCCTGTCTCTGCAATATAAGACGAGTATTTTCGTTTTGTTTGTGTTTTGGCCATTTTTAGGCCTATGGTTTGTGCACTGTTTAATTTTATCTTATCTATTATCGTTAAATATCATATATTTTTTTTGAGAATTATGACTGAGATTTTTGTTAGCGAAGTATGATGTATTGTTTTTTATTCTGAAATTATCTTATTTACCTTTTTCTATTTATAGCTCTCTAAAAAAAGAATTTATATGAAAAATACGGCCAGTTACTATTTCAGTGGTGAAGATAGAGAGAGAGAGTGAGAAGAATGACAGAGAAGAATATGATAATGAAGAGAAATGAAAACAAGAATGGAGGA
>NW_020868790.1:1701753-1716753 GCF_003789085.1 Penaeus vannamei
TCTCTCTTTTTCATTTCGTTCCATGTATACTGCTTGTGTATTTTTATTTGTTTGTATTTATTATCGGTCGTAGGAAGAGAGAAACAAAAATTTTATCGTCTTCAGAAAAAAAAAAAACTTTATCACACACACGCAATAAAAGCCGCGATGGCTACCAACCACTTAAAGGGATTACGCACATAAAGAAACATAAACTTCAAGATACCAAACCAAAAGAAAATCAAACTGCAAAACAAAAAAAAAAAAAAAAAGGAAAAGAAAGAAAGAAAGGAAGAAAGAAAAAAACAAGTATAACGATAATAGTGATAATAAATGCGATTCCCCGCCCTTTCCGATATGCTTTGCGCCCGCGGCCTCTGAGGGTCCGGCGAGGCGCATTAGCGGGACAGCGCGTGAGTTCGCGCGCGGAGACAGAGATGGATGGCGGCTCGAAGTCCTATCGGCGCCATCTTGGACCTTCGCCTTGGAGGAGGAAGGAGGGAGGAAGAAGGAGGAGGAGAGAGGGGGGAGGAGAGGAGGAAGGGAAGATGGAACGGGGAGGGAGGAGGGACCGAGGAAGGAAAGGTGGAGGAGGGAGGAGGAGGAGGAAGAGGAGGAGGGGGAGGGGAAGAGGGGGAGGGGAGGAGGAGAGGAGGAAGAAGGAGGAGGGGGAGGAGAGAGGAGGAGGGGAGGAGAGAAGAGGAAGGTGAGGAAGAGGAGGAGGAGAGGAGAGAGAGAGGGAGAGAAGAGAAAAGGAGGAGGAGGAAAAGGAGGTGGTATAGAAGGGGGAGGAGGAGGTGGGAGAATGAAGAGGAAGGAAGAGGAGGAGAGAAAAGTTGCTGGTGGAAGAGGAAGGAAGGAGATGGTGGTAGTTTTGGTGGAGGGGGAGGAGGAAAAGAAAGGAAGAAGGTAGGAGAAGATAGAGGAGGAAGAGGAAGAACTGAGGAGAAAGAATGAGGAACAAAGAAAAAGGAAATAAAGAAGAAGACGAGGAGGATGAGGTGGCAGGAGGAAAGGAAAGAGGACGCAGGGAGGCAGAGGAAGGGAAAGCGGAGATCATCCTCTCGCGCCGTGACACGACTTGGGGAAAAGGCTTGAGATGGAAACAAGCAAATGTACACAACACAGACACATAATATATGTGTGTGTGTGTCCGTGTGTGTGTGTGTGTGCAGATAGATAAATATGCACACACACACACACACACACACACACACACACACACACACAACGCACACCACGCACACGCACGCACACACACACACACACACGCACGCACACACGCACGCACCACGCACCACACACACACACACACACACACACACACACACCACACACGCACACGCACACGGCACGCACGCACGCACACACACACACACACACACACGCACACGCACGCACGCACGCACGCACACAACACACACACACACACACACCACACACACACCACACACACATATAATATATATATATATATATATATATATATATATATATAATATATATATATATATATATATATATATATATATATTATATATATATATATATATATATATATATATATATATATATATATTATATATATTATATATATATATACACACAGACACACACATATATAGATATATCTATATACACACTGTACTTTCCCCGAAAAATGTCCGTGCCTTCCCTCATAAAAGGTCGATAAAACCCCTTCTCCCAGAGCGGCGTTTGCGCTTACTCTCGCCTTGCCACGACCATCCGAAGGCCGTCATATATCTGGCGCTACTAATGCCACATTATCCCCTGGAAAAGGAGGCGATTAAAGGCTTCATCGGGAGCGCGGCGCAGCTTTCACCGCCTCCAACGCTCGTGCGCCTGTTTGTCTTCGTCAAGCCTACTGCACTGCATCTCCCTCTCTCTCTCTCTCTCTTCTTTTCTCTTCTCTTCGCTCTGGCTCTCTCTCTCTCTCTCTTCTTTTCTCTTTCTTTCGGCTCTCGCTCTCTCTCTTTCTTCTCTCTCTCGCTCTCTTTCTTCTCTCTCTCTTCTCTCTCTCTCTCTCTCTCCTCTCTTCTGTCTCTCTCTCGCTCTTTCTATTCTCTTCTTTTATCTCTGAAGATAACGGTCTTGATAACGGTAACAATAATGATATTAACATTGAATAATATGCCAGTTATAATAAACAGGTAATGATGCAAGTAATGATAATGACTATAATTATGATCACGGTAACAACAATGATAGTAATGATGATGATAAATATAATGATAATGATAAAGATTATTTCATCGTCGTCGTCATCACCATCCCTCGCCTTTTCCTCCTCCTTAACATCTTTCTCCTTATCATCATCCCCCTCCACCTTCTTATCATCACCATCATCATTGTCTCTATCTGTTCCTTCACTATCGACATCACCCTTAAACTTCCCAGCATCATCTACAACATCATAACTCCCTTCACTTCGGTTATTCATCTTCACTCATCATCCTCTCCCTTTTCTCTTTCTAGTTCATTCTTTGTTTCTGCTTAATCTTACTTTTCTTCTTCTCTTCTTTTCTCTTTTGCTTTATCGGTCTCCTTCTCCCTTAGCTGTCGCATCCATTCCTTCCTCTTCCTTCACCCTCCCTTCTCTTTCTCTCTCCTTTTTTTCTTTTATCATTCTACGATCTTCCTTTCCCATTTCATCTCCCTCTCTCCCTTTGTTCTTCTCTTCTACTTCCACTCCCTTTATTTTCTCTCTCCTTATTTTCCATCCCTTCCTTGCTTATCGTATCATACACTCCTTTCTTTCTTCAATTTCTTCTCTTCTTCCCATCCCCATTCCCTTTACCTCTCTCTCTTTATTCCTCCTTTCTTCCCCCGTCCTCCCCCTTCTCACCTACCATAGCAACACCACCGACACCTCAACATCATCTCCACCAACAACACCGACACTAACAACAACAAAGTAACAAAAATATCATCCCAACAACCCTGACAACATCAACACCGGCATTAACAACGTGACCGACACCACTTTCAACCCCATCACCACCAACAATAACACCAGTAGTACCAAACAACAGAAACAGCAAAGACTACACCATCGCCACCACCAATAAAAGCGGCAGCAACACCATCGCCAACAACGGAAACATCACCACCAACGGCGAAATTATAACTGGCAGCAACAGATCAAGAACATCACAACCAGCACCAACACCAGCACAACTAACAATAAAAACAACAAAAAACTACACCACCACAGCCATCACCACCCACCACTCCCTTCCAACACCACACCACCATTTCCAGCATTCCGCCCCGACCACCTCCAACATTACCCTTTCCCTCAACCACAACACCGCCATCTCCAACAGTCCCCCCCCCCACCTCCACCATTCTCCCTCCTCCCTTCCCACCTCCACTCTCCCCTCCCCTTCCCCTCACCCCACCTCTCCCCCCTCCTCCACCTCCACCACTCTCCCTCTTCCCCCCACCTCCACCACTCTCACATCTCCCCCTCCCTCCCCCCTCTCCCCCCTCCCTCCCCTCCCCCTCCCCTCCTCCCTCCTCCCCCTCTCCACCCCCTCCCTCCCTTCCCTTCCCCACTCACCACTCTCCCCCTTCCTCCCTCCTCTTCCTCCACCATCCCCCCCACCTCCCTCCCCACCACCCCACCCCTCCCCCGCCGTCGACCTTGCCGGGCCCAGTAATAAGCCGGACCCGAGGGGCAGGCGGCGGGGCAGATTTATGCCAGCTGAGATGCCCGAACAGCCGCGTAATCATAGGCCGAGGGGACCTCATCGTTGCGCGCCCTTCGAGGGTGAATGCGGCGTCGGAGAGGGAGGGAGAAAAAGGAGGAAAAAAGGGAGAGGGAGGGAGAGGGAGAAAAGGGAGAGGGAGAAAGGGGAGAGAGGGAGAGGAGGGAGAGGGAGAAAAGGGAGAAAGGGAGAGAGGGAGAGGGAGGGAGAGGAGAGGAGGAGAGGAAGAGGAGAGGGAGAAAAGGGAGAGGGAAGAGGGGTGAGGGAGAAAGGAGAGGGAGAAAAGGGAGAGGAGGGAGAAGGGAGAAAAGGGAGAAATGGGAGAGGAGAAAAGGGAGAGGGAGGGAGAGGAAAGGGAGAAAAGGGAGAGCGAGGAAAAGGGAGAGGGAGGGAGAGGGAGAGGAGGGGTGAGGGGAGGGAGAGGGAGGGTAAGGGAGAAATGGGGACAGGAGGTGAGAGGGAGAGGGAGAGGTAGGGTAAAGGGAGAAAGGGGAACAGGAGGTCAGAGGGAGAGGGACAAGGAGAGGAGTGGAGGGAGATGGAGAGGAGAAAGGGGGGGGGGAGAAGTGAGAGGGAGAGGGAGGAGAGAGGAAAGGGGAAAGGAAGTGAGAGGAAAGGGAGGAGGGAGAGAGGAGGAAAGAGGGAGAAAGGCGGCGAGGGAGGAAGTGAATGAGAGGAAAGAGAGGGGTAGGGAGGAGAGGAGAGAGAAGGAAAGGCAGTGAGAGGGAAGGAAGTGAGAAGAGAGGAAGTGAGTGGAAGGAGAAGGAGGAGAGGGAGAAAGGAGGGAGGGGGAGGAAATGGGAAAGGGGAGGAAAGAAGTGAAAGGAAGAAAGGAAGGAAGGAAGAGAAAGGGAGAGTTGAGAGGCAGAGGGAGGAGAGGGAGAGAGGGGAAGGTAGTGAGAGGGAGAGGAAGGAGAGGGGAAAAGGGAGGAAGTGAGAGGGAGAAGAAAGAGAAAGGAGGGGAGAGGGAAAGGAAGGAAAGGGTAAGAATGGGAAAGGAAGAGAGGGAGAGGGAGGATAGGGAGAAAGAGAGAAGAGAAAGAGAAAGTAAGAAGAGAGAGAGGAAGAAACCAGAATATACAAACACAAAAAAAAAAGAAAAAGAAAGAGTGACGCAGAAAAAAAAGAGAAAAAATAGGATCATTTCTCCCTTCCCTTTCCCTCCCCCCCCCCGCCCCTCTCCCTCCCCCCTCCCCGTCCCCCTCTCCCACCCCCCTTCCCTCAGTGTTCAGTATAAATAGCAAGAGTTATGCGTTAATAGCCAAGGTGTGTATGCGCACCGGCGGAGGGGGGGGGGAGGAGCGGCAGGGGGCATTACTGTAAATATTATAGAGGAGGCT
This sequence comes from Penaeus vannamei, assembly GCF_003789085.1. Lineage (NCBI taxonomy): Eukaryota > Metazoa > Arthropoda > Malacostraca > Decapoda > Penaeidae > Penaeus > Penaeus vannamei. The sequence goes on from NW_020868790.1 coordinate 1,706,804, forward strand.
GTGTTTACGAGAGGAAGGTGTGGATTCGAGATGGATAACGTGTCTGTATTATTGAGTGCGCTGGCCATGTGAAAGGTATATGGCCTGTTATCAACGGTATGCTAATGGGGCGATGGGGATTAAGGGGGAAGGTGTTTGGAATGGGGAGAAAATGCAATGGGTAAAGGTGATGCTTAAGAAGGAGAAAATTCGGAAGAGAGGAGGAAGGTTGAGAGAAATAAACAGGTTGAAGGTACTTAAAAAAGGAGAAGAAAACCGCAAGATAAAAGGAAAGAAAGAAAAAAATATTAAAACGGTTTAGAAAATGTAACAACAAATATAAGACTTTCTTTTTTATATAAAGAAAGAAAAAAAAAGCAAGAGCGAAAGAAAATAATTTTTTTTAAAAAAAAAAAAAAAGGCAAAGACGAAAGAAAATCCTAAAAAAACGCTTTCTAAAACATCCCTATGAATATGTAAACAAGAGTCTCTTTTATCTAACACGAAAATTGACGTCATGCGCGCACCATCACGACCTCGCCGCTCTCCCGTCAGGCAGTGCCACGCATGCAACAGGCAGGAGATTAGCCAGTCGCTGCGATGAAGCCGAGGATCCTGCTTGGTCATATTGCCTAAGAAGGGAAGGGAAAGAGAGGAGAATGGAGGGAGAGAGAGAGAGAGGAGGGAGGGAGGGAGGAAGAGAGGAGAATGGAGGAGAGAGAAGGAGAGGGAGAGGGAGGGAGGGAGGAGAGAGGGAGAATGGAGGGAGGGAGAGAGAGGGAGGGAGAGAACGGAAAAGAGAGAGTATGAAAGAGAAATAAGAGAATATATATATATATATATATATATATATATATAATATATATATAATATATATATATATATATATATATATATATATATATATATATATTATATATATATATATATATATATATAGAGAGAGAGAGAGAGAGAGAGAGAGAGAGAGAAGAGAGAGAGACACACACACACACACACACACACACACACACGCACACACACACACACACACACGCACACGCACACACACACACGCACACATATATATATATATATATATATATATATATATATATAATATATAATATATATATGTGTGTGTGTGTGTGTGTGTGTGTGTGTGTGTGTGTGTGTGTGTGTGTGTGTGTGTGTGAAAGAGAAGAGAGAGAGGGGAGGAAGACTGATTTAAGAGAGAGAAGAGAGCAAGCTCGAGCGAGGAGGGAAAGGACGGAAGGCCGAGGAGGTGTTTCTTAAGCGGAAATCCTCTTTTAACCGAGGCTTATCAAGACCATTAGAAGGAAACCACAGACATCCCGGTAGAGTGTATGTGTGTGTACCGTGTGTGTCTGTGTGTGTGTGTGTGCGGGTGTTCTTGTGTACACTATGAGTGTGTGCTGGTGTTCTCGGGTACACTGTGTGTAAATATACACGCAATATGTGTATATGTGTTTGTATATAAGCACGTAAGTATGCTTTTGTGAGTACGATGTGGGTATGTAGGAGTGTGTCATGCTTTTGTGCGTACATGATTAAGCGTGTACATGTATACAGTACTATATGCATATCTGTGAGTCGGAGAGGATGTATGTGGTTGCATATGGATGTGTACACATCACCGTATACAGCATGTGCGTAGGTACTTATGCGTCCGCGCGGTGCCCCTCGCCGGCCCAACAGCGCCCGGCGCAGCAATCACAGGGCATCCGCGGTGTCGCCATCAATCAGCGTGACAGCCGACAGTAGCCTTGTCTCGGCTCAAACAGCTCGCGAGAGACAGGAGACAGCTGGCTCTCTCGCGGCGAGGGCGGGGGGGGGGGGGGGGAGGGACGAGGAGCTGGGGACTGAGACGAGACGAAGGAAGCGAGGAGCTGGAGACGGGGAGACGAGGATGAGGAGTCGCATGAAAAGAACTTGAAATGAGGAGGCGAAGACGAGGAGCCAGAGGCGACGAACCGAAAATAAGGAGCCGGGAGGAGGAGCAGGTGGAGAGGAGCTTGAAAAGGAACTGGAGATGAGGAGATAAAGATGAGGAGCCAGATTCGAGGAACTGGAGAGGAATCGGAGACGAAGAGTCAGAGACGAGAAGCCTGAGACGTGAAACCGACGACGAGGAGCCAGAAACGAGGAGCCAGCGACAAGGACAGGAAGACGAGGAGCAGGAAAAAGGGAGCGAGAGGGAGCCAAGAACGAGGAGCATGCCAGGAAAATGGAGAACGGGGGAAGGGGTGGCACGTCGGACTTGCTTGTTATCGCCTGCGTGTCGGTGCTTGGCTTGTCAGGGAGATCGGTCCTTGGAAATTAGGGTTCGTGGGATGTTCTTCCTTTGACTTCGTTCCTGGGGTTGTTTTAGTTGTTTGTTTTAATAATCAACCTTAATTTGCAGTTCTTTTTGTTCTCTTCGTTCTCATTCCTTTGCCTCTTGCCTCCTTTTCCCTGCTCCCATCTTCCAACTCCTCCACTCTGTCTCTAGCTTTATCTCTTTATATATTTGTCTTTCTGTCAGCCTTTTATGCCTCCTAATATATCTAGCTTTTGATACAAAGTCCCAGCAACTCATCCCTTTTGCTATGATCAAATGATTTGGCAAAATATCATTCTAGAACAACTCTCTGAACACATTCCAAGGAAATAAATCATAACCCAGTAAATTCCCTGACGAAACCCACTTGATTTGATCTCAAGAAATGACCCACTATAACCCAGTGAATCGACGTGGTGAAACCCAATAAGACTAAGAGGGCAACCTACCAAAACAACCCAATGATAAACCACTGAAACAGCTGAAGTTAACCCTGTAAAACAACGAACACAAGCAATTCATTAAACCAGCCTAAGATAATCCCATGAAACAACCCACCTAAACAACCCACAACCTGCCTAAACAACCCAGAAACCCCACAAAACAACCCATTGGAATTGAGTGACTAAACCATCCTCTTCTACACCAGCGGCGCCTCCTTCTGCGTCTGGCGTCGTCGCCGTCTGAGGGCGGGGGCTTCAGATCTCGCCTTTTAAGCACCGGGCTCTTGCGCTCGACACGGAAACCTTCTCAATTTCGGGGAGGCTCTCGTGAAGTGAGATATAAAGGTCGGGGTAAAGAAGCGCTGCAGAGTCGGATCTTTTCGTTTATATATATATTTTTCATTTTTTTTTATATTGTTCTTGCTTTTGTTTGTTTGTTCTTGTTCTGTTATATCGCCTTTTCGTCTCATTATGTTATACCAGCTTCCTGTTTCTTCTCCTTTTACAAAGATGTCTAAGAACGAACAGATGGTCATTCAGAAAGTAAACATTACCTAAAAAAAACGCATGAAAGTGGAATGCAACATTCTCTCCGCAGGTAGCCCTTGAAACGTAAACACATCGTGATGATTCGTTGAGCCTTACACCTGGTATACCTTCAGTGCTTATAACACATACTTCCAATATAACGCTGGTATACTGTGTTGAGTAAGAATACTAAGCGAATACACGGACAATAGACGTTTGGTCGTGTTATGTCTTGGCAGCTTATAACACATGCTTCCAATGTAGCACTGGTATATTCTGTTGCTTAGGAATGCATAAATAATAAAAGGACAGTTGGTGTTTAGACCTGGTTGACCTTTGCGGTTTGGAACACATACGTATAATATATTTTTCAACAGGAATACCGAGTATACTATTGCTAACAACAGTACCTACTTGCTATACCCGAATATCCACTGCAAACAACATCAGCAACAAACAAAAACGTACAGCCACCCCTCCCTACCTAAGTCCCTTTCACACTACCGAATTTCCCCCCGTGTTAAAAGGGATGATATACGTTTCTCGTTTATACATATATAACTTTTATCATCCATGTAACGCTCGAAACAGGTCCTAATTCCTGTTCGGCGCCAGAGGAACCGAGGGTGAAGGGAGGAGCCATAAATTAATAATACACTAAAAACCGAGTCCGCACCTGAGGACCTCCGGCTGCGAAGGACCTTGTTAAGCGGCGGACGAGCGGACGGCGCCGTAACAAGCGCCTGTGATCAGCGAGGAAGTTCAAGGGGCTTCGGGTGAAGGTGTGAAGAGCTCGGTGGCGCTGCTGCGGGGACGCGGGTTATGAAGCCTTGTATGTGTGTGTGTGTGTGTGTGTGTGTGTGTGTGTGTGTGTGTGTGTGTGTGTGTGTGTGTGTGTGTGTGTGTGTGTGTGTGTGTGTGTGTGTGTGTGTGTGTGTGACAGAGAGAGAGAGAGAGAGAGAGAGAGAGTTTGAAAGTAGAGAGGATTAATAGAAAAATAAATAGATAAAACGAGAGAGACCAGGAGAGGGAGGAATAGGTTGATAGATAAACAAATATATATAGAGACAAATATAAACACAAAGAGAGTTGGAGAGAGATAAGATAATGAAACTCTGAGCATCACCAACAATACAAACACTATAATCGAAAAAAAAAATAAGAAAAGACGTTTATACTCAAGATGTATATTGCCAAACACACGCATCTGACTTCGTGCAATGAAGGATTTGCATTTACTTACCATCGAGGCCTTGGCAGCTCCGATACACCTTTCTATTATTGCAACATTTGTTTCGATTTTTTTTCCTTTAAACTCTTTGAAACCAGAGATAATCAGAGTCATGCAACATGTCTCCAAAAGCGCCGTTTTATGAAAAGGTTTGCCTCCAGGATCATAGCCATCAGAGGTCGTTTGTTATCAGTGAAATATTCTGGGTCTTTAATAGCCTCGTATCAGCCTTGTCAAAGTGTATTAGATGAATGTTATTTTCATTGGCATATTCAGGCTTTTCTATTGTATGCAGTTTCTTTAACCACTATCTCTTTGTTTCTTTAAAGGGCAATGATAGTATATTTTCACATTATTTTTAGAAGAATAAAAACCTATTTTCAACAGCGTTTTTTTTTCATTATTTTCTTCTTCGTCCACAGAACTTCAGACACATTGTTCTTGAAGTTATTAAACATCAAATAATGTGATAACAACCGCTGTTATACCAGTATAACAGCTGAGCTAGTGAGTCTACCGAGAAATCAATTGGAGGCTATTTAAGCGTTATTTACGTTTCATGTTCCGTATAAAAACGAAAAAAAGAGACAAAAAACAGATAATAAGAAATAAGAAAAAAGAAGAAGCTAGGAAAAGGAAGTGGTGGAGAGGAGGGAAGGGGTATGGGAGGTTGAGGGGAAGAAAAAAAAAATTACAAGAAGGGAGTAAATGTGGCAGAAGATTGGAAGATAGGAATAAGGGAAAGAGTATGAGTAGAGGCTGAAGGGAGATGAGAATAAAGGAGAGAGAGAGAGGCATGGGAGAGGGAGGAAGAAGGGAGGGAGAGAGGAAGCAAGGGAGCGAGAGGAAAGGAAGGAGCTGGAAGGAGGGAGGGAGGGAGGAGAGGAGGCAAGGGAGCGAGAGGAAAGGAAGGAGGTGGAAGGGAGGGACACGAGGGAGGGCGGAGGGAGGGAAGGAGGAGGCGGAGGGAGGGAGGAGGGAGGGAAGGGAGGGAAGGAAGAGGGCGCGGGAGGCTCGCGCCGGGCCCTTTGCTCTATCTCAACCACCTCGTTAGGAAACCCCACATTAGCTTCCACGTGATCCAAACACCTTCGATGCCTCCTCGCTTTCTTTCTCTCCTCTTCCTCCCTTCTTTCTCATCCTCCTCTTCCTCCTTCTCCTCTTTCTCCCTTCTTTCTCCTTCTCTTCTTCCTCCCTTCTTCCTCCTTTTCCTCCCTTCTTTCTCCTTTCTCCTCTTCCTCCCTATGTTTTCCATCTCCTCGCCCTCTCTTCTTTTTCCCCTTATTCGCGTTTTTCTTCATCTGTCTCTCCCCCTTTTCATTTCCTTAATTTCTTTATTTTGCCGTCACCTTAATTCTCCCTCTCTTCTTTTCTCTTCTTACCTCCCCGTCCTATTCCGATTCCTCATTTTCTCTCCTCGTCTCTTTCTCTTCTCTCTTTTTCCCAGTTTTTATCTTCTTCCCTATCCTTCTTTTCTCCTTTATTCTCTCCTCTACCTCCCTTTCCACTTCATTTCTACACTCCTGTCTTCCCATCCTTTTCCTTCTCCCCCTCTCTCCCTCCCTTCCTTTCTTCCTTCCCCACTCCCCTTCTCCCTTCTCCTTCCTCTCTTTCTCCCCGCTCCCACCCTCTTCCCTTCTCCTCCCTCCCCCACTCTCCTTCTCCCTTCTCCTTCCTCTCATCCTCCTCCCTTTCTTTTCTTCCCCCCCCCCCCCCCCCACCTCCTCCGATACGTCCGTCGCAAACCGCTCATTAATATTTCGAGAAGTCCCTCAAGCGGCCGATTACACCGCTTGGCTTCACAGGTATTTAGCGAGATAACGCTGCCGCTTCCTCCTCCTTCTTTTCTCCTCCTCCTTCTTCTTCATCTTTTTTTTTCTTCTTTCTCCTCCCCCCTTCCGCCTCTTCTTCCTAATACCCTTTCTTCTTTTTCTCCTCTTCCTCCTCCTCCCTTACTTTTCTTCTCCCCTCCTAATTCTTCCTGGTCTCCTCCTCCTCCTTTCTTCATCTTATCATCTTCTTCCTCTTCCATCACCTCCTCCTCCTCCTCCTTTTACTCTCCTTCCCCTCCACCTCCACCTCTACCAACTCCTCCTCTCCCTCCCCTCCCTCTTCTTCTGCCAGGCGAAGGGGGGAGGGGGAGGGGAGGAGGAGTGTGGGTAACGAACCGTGGGATCTATTTGTCGGATGAGTTTTGCTGTGGAGTGTGTGGTATGAAGGAATGTTTGTGGGGGCCTTATCGGTAGATGGTATGGGGGCGTGAGGTCGTTTCGGTGTTGTTTCAAGAGGGAAATGGGTGGTACTGTTTAATTAATGGTTTCGGGGGTGTTCCAGTGGCTTGTGTGGTGGTGTTTGGCTGTTTCCGTGTTTCAGAGTGAGATGTGTGTGGTACTGATTAATTAATTGTTTCGGGGATGTTTCAGTGGCTTGTGTGGTAGTTTTCGAGTGTTTCGGTGCTGTGTAGTAGTGTAGAGTTTAAGTGTGTATTTGTGTATTGTGTATACTTAGGGAGACATTTCATTGAGTTGTGCGTTGTTGTCTGATCATTTCAGTGTTATTTCCGTCAAATGTGCAAGTGTATGACAGCTATTTTCAGTGTTTTTTAGCTGTTTTTCAGTGTTTTTTTTCGCTGCATGGTTGGAACTGGTTTTGACTTTTTTCAAAGCAATTTCATTGAAATCTAGAAATGTATAGTAAATAATTTTTGGAGTTGATTCACTGAGTTGTGTGGTAATCTGATGATTTCAGTGCAATTTCTGTGAATCGTATTTTAGTGTGTAATTACGGTTTTCGAAGATGCTTCCTTGTATTGCATGAAAGTATGTGTTTACTTATAAGACTTTCTCTCTTTGTGCTTCACTGATCATGTGGAGAATTTTCTTTTATTTTGAGTATCCAAGCCAGAAAAAAGAGGCAAGCAAGCGATAGCATTAAGTGTATATTGGTAACTGAGTAAGAAAAAAATATTTTTTTCATTATTTCTGAGTTATCATCATTCCTACTCGTATTCATGATAGCGATAATGGTAGAAATTACAGCAATAAAGATATAAAAAATGATAAGCAAAAATATATCTAAAGCAACAATTAGCAACAACACAATAACAACCTCAATAACAACAATAACAAAACCAAGACCACCTCTGCCCAAGCCAAGCCAGACCTCCGACCAACATAACTTTATATTCCTATCACTTCCTCATTCGCCAATTCCTCTCCTCATCTCTATTCCGACAAATTATCCTCCTCCTCCTTCGCTCCTCTTATTCCCCCGCCCTTTCATCGCCTCCCTCCGGAGCTCATTGCAGGATGTTGAGCCTCGCGTTGCATCGCGCTCGTTAATTTATACATAGAGGTTTTCATTCTCCCTAATGACCGGCCGATGGAATTCCATTGGCCGGGGGAGTGTCTTCCAATTACGGGCCGTGAGATATGGTGGTGGATCGTCCTCGTAAAGGAGGATTCCGGTGTTTTATGCGCACCGGAGGATCGCTATAACAAGGGTAGGGGGGGAAGGGGAGGAGGGGGTAGGGGTGGAGGGAGTAGGGGTAGGGGGTAGGAGGGAGTAGGGGGTGGGGGCTGGAGGGGCGAAGGGGGTAGGGGTAGGAGGGCAAGGGGGTAGGGGGTAGGAGGGGCGGGGGGGGGTAGAGGGGCGAAGGGGGTTCCAGGGGCGTCGGCGATGAGTCTGATGCTGCGGCTCAAACAACTCGTCCCGGAACACGTTTTAATCAGGGGTAATGTGGTAATTGGGAGACGGTTTCTTCGATGGCTTCGGGTTTCGAGGTCTCTCTTTCTCTTTCATTCTTTCTCTCTTTTAGTCTCCCTCTCTCTCTCTCTCTCTCTCTCTCTCTTCTCTTCTTTCTCTCTCTCTCTCTCTCTCTCTTCTCTCTCTCTCTCTTCTCTCTCTCCTCTCTCTCTCTCTCCCTCCCTCCCTCCCTCCCTCCCTCCCTCCTCTCCTCTCCCTCCCTCCCTCTCTCTCTCCCTCCCTCCTCTTTCTCTTTCCCTCCCTTCCTCTCCCTCCTCCCCCCTCTTCTCTCCTCTTCCCCTATCCCTCCCTCCCTCCACTCTTCCCACCCTCCATCCCTCAATCATCCTTTCATTCTCCCTGTTTATAGCATGCTATGCAGGCTCATTATCAGCAAAAGTTACGTGAGTTATTCCCCGTCACTTTTATCATGAATCATTTTCTTTACGATCTGAAGAAGGCGCAGACCATTGCCTACCGCAGGAGGTGCAATCAGGAGGAGAGGAGAGGGGGGGGGTGGAGGGGGGGACAGGAGGGGAGCGAGGACGGGGGGAGGGGAAGGTGGCAACGGTGTAAGTAGGAGGATGAGGTTGAGGAAGAGGAGGAGGTGGAGGATGAGGAGGAGATGAAGTGGGTGGAGAAAGAGGAAGAGGAAGAAGAACGGAGTGGGGATAATCGACGAAAGGAAAAGGAAAACGAAAAGGAAGAAGATAAAAAAGCGAAATGAGGAAGATAGGAGACGAAGAGGAATAGAAATATCAAAAGTCTTGAGACGGCCTTAAAAAAAGAAAAAAAAAAGAAATGTAGTTTAAACTGCAGTTGAAAAAGGGTGTAACGGAAAAAAGAAAGGGGGGGAGGGATTAAGTAGATGAGTAGGAAATTAAGAGAAAGAGAAGGAGAGGAGGGGAAAGTGGTTAGGAAATAAAGAGAGGAAGAAGACGAAGAAGAGGGAGAAAGGGAGGAGGGAGAGGAGGCGGAGAGAGGATAGAGAAGGGGAAGAGAGAGAGAGAGACGAGGAGAGAGGAAGAAGGGAAGAGAAGGGGAGAAGGGAGAAGCGCTGTGCCAAGAAAATTAAGCCGTCGAGCCTCTCCCTCGGCCACCGGGGACTGAAATACCTGACGAAGAGGTCGCCACAGACACTGCTGAGGAGGCGAGAGGGGCCTTCCCTTCGGCCTCCAATGGCTTTTTTATGGCTTCGATGAGCGACTCGTCAGCGAGAAATAGACTTTTTATTTATTGGCTTTTTTATTGTTAATGGCTTTTTCTTTTGCTATGATTATGAATATTTTTGTTGATATTATCATGGCTGCTGCTGGTGCTGTTATTGGGATCATTATTATTATCATAGCTTGTTATGATTGTTATTATTATCATTGTTTTGTGTTTATTATTATTGCTATTACTATTGGTATCATCCATATTTTTCTTATTATCTTTATTATTGTTAATATCATTATTATTGTAATTGTTATCTTATTTTGTGCTGTTATTATTGTTATTATTATTGTTGTTATCTTCGTTGCTATTATGATAATGATAAATATTATCCGTGATGTTATCAGTATCATCATTATTGTTATCATCATTATTATCATTACTATTATTATCATTATTATTACTGATATCGTCATTATTATCATTATTGTTATTATTATTATCATTATCCTCATTAATTATTATTATTATTATTAATTATATTATTATT
>NW_020868791.1:5000-7500 GCF_003789085.1 Penaeus vannamei
TGCAACAATCGAACAAAAGTTAATACATATGGCAATGGAAATAAATAACAAAAATATTATGAAAATTAATAATACCAACAGTACAACACCATACAATGACCGCGCTTACATCCAGAATGGGGGACGAAAATGCGAAATGGCGACCTTCCGTGGCGAGAATCGAACAAAAGTTAATGCAGACATTAATGGATAATAACGAACAGTATGACAACAAAAAATAATAACACCAACAATGCAATGCAAGTAACGCGAAATGGCGAAAGGGCGATCGTTGGTTGCGAGAAGCGAGCGAAAGGAAGAGCAAAGTCTCGCTGAGTCTCGGCCGAGCGCTCAGCAAGCCAGTCAAGTCCGCTGCCATATTTGAGGAGTGCGCCCGAACTCTCCTCTGATCGATTTGCTCTATTATCGCGCTAATTGTATACTGTGTGGAGTATACGTGTGGTATATACAAACGAGGAGATACCGTCGGCAGGATATACACCCAGGAATACACCCAAGAACCCTGGAAAATAGGATAGCAAGGATTTAACGTGAGGATTCAAATAATGGTGGACTAACTCCCTTCATGTTTTGACGGGAGAAGTCTTTTGTGTGGTGTTTATACGTGCTTTGTAGCCTCGAGTGTGATGATCCACGAGTTTAGAGTTTGTTCGTAAGTGTTACGAACTCGGAGAGGAAGAGAGAGAGGAATTATCAGTGTAATATTAGTGTTTTGGGCGAGTGTTTTGACCCTTGTGGGCGCGTCCATTATCGCGCGCGGGGGAGGACGCTGACGAGACTCCCTCAAAACGTAAACAAACTGCGTTATCCTTAAAAAAATACTTCGTGTGTTGGAAATGAATGCAATTTTCAATGACACCCAACAAGAAATCGTCATTTAAAGGACCCTTTGACACTATTTCTTCGAAGCCAGATTGATTACGGCGCAGAAATAGTGGAATAGGAAGGCGGTGCAGGAGAGACCTGGAACATCCTCCAGGCAGGAGAGCGGAAGACTGGCTCGGATGCTTTTATTCAGCTGCTGTTTTGTCTCTAGTACAGCAATATGCAGGAGGATGAAACAGCCATTATTGCACATCCACTGGTTTTAGTTGCAAGGGGAGCAAGAAGGCGGAGGAGTGTGGTTTTATTACATGCATGGATTGTATGAGTGAAGGCTGTTGGGTTTTAACTCACAGAAGAGATACATATCACAAGAGTTTGCCGAAGCTCTAGATGCTCTAAGGAATATTCTTAAGAAGTTGTTGTGTTGGATTTTGGTATTTTATAAGAACTAGTTGGTAATAACTGAGTGTAGCTACAGCTGTGATTGCGTGTGACTGTGATTGAAATTATTGGATCTGGGACGGAAAGGGTGAGCGAGGGGTTGCGCCACCCAGCAAGGTATCCAGGAGCTCCCTGGGTAGAGCACAAGAGTTCCGTTTGAGCCTGGCAGGAGCCGGGATAGCGAGCCTTGGGGAGTGCGAGTGCAGTGGTGGGGCCGGGCCGGGCCATGCAGGCGGGGGTGCCATGGTGCTGGTGAGTGGGGGAGGGGGACGGCTCGGGTGCCGCAGCAGCTGGTGGGCGTGTGGGTGGGGCGGCCGCGGCAGCCCAAGCCATGGACAAGGCCTGGGGGGTGACCGTGGCCCCCCCGAATCAGCACAAGCGCCATGACCCCTGGCACAAACATGAGCTGGCAGACAAGGAGAGAGCCAAGCAGATGCGTAAGTATTAATTCTTTATCGTTTGAATCTGTCTGCACATGTTGCATGTTTTGAGTAAGTAAGGCAAGTTCCATTGGCAAAGAAAAGAAAATGGTGAAATTCCTCTCATATTGTGCTCAAGGCTGTCAAGCAAAACACTTGTATATTGTATTCAGTAGTGTGCATGACATTTGTAAAATCAATCCATTACTTTTATTTAGTGTTTTTTTTTTTGTTTGTTTGTTTGTTTTTTGTTTTGTGTGCATGTCCAGATTTTGTCACATGGGTTGATAGAGAAAAAATAACAGATTAAGATGTGTAATTTATTGGTAACTTGCCTAATTGCTCAGTTTCATTAGTCTAGATGTAGAATCATTGTAATAATTGCTAAGTTTTCCATGTATATTATAGTGATGAAGAAATGACACATAGGAATAATTGATATTTAGTGTATCTATAAAGGCATTATATCTATTCATCAGAAATATCAGTTGGTGGTTCTGCATTTTGATGTTTCCATGAATATCATGCATTAACTGAAAATACATTTTACTCTGTCCTTGGTATTCATAATACTTTATTATATTGCAGTTTTTAAATGTATCAGTTGAAAAAAGGTAATTTGGCAGAATAGGGCTGCACTAAACAACACTATGAAGCTCATTCTTTGTGAAGTAAAGGCTAATAAAAGTTTTAGCATAATTTAGCAAGGTAGAGCTTAGACTGATTGCTAGTTTGATAATATCCAGGTAGGTTGACGAGCAGCTCAATCTTGTGAAAATAGTCATGGCGAAGGTTTGCTTGTCTTTGCCAAAGCT
>NW_020868792.1:5113-47613 GCF_003789085.1 Penaeus vannamei
TATATATATATATACTATATATATATATTATAATTATATATATATATATATATATATATATATATTACTTATATTGTGTGTTTATATGTGTGTTTGTGTATTTATATATTTTGAATATACATTCTTTATTACATATATACACTTGTATATATATGCAGTTAATTTTTCGATTGATTTATGGATTTCATACGTATAATATTATTTTTTTCGTTGTTTATGGATTAGGTAGTTTTCCTTATTCATAATTTGCTCAGGCATACAGGTGGCTAGCTTGAAAGAAAGGAAAACTACTGTAGGTTTCCGAGTTTGTTTGTTGTTTTTCTTTTTTTCTCTTTTTTCTTTTCTTTTCTTTTTTCATATATACAAGAGAGGTAGAGAGTGAGTAAATGAACTTAAAAAAAATTAGAGGGAGAGAGATAGAAGGGACTGAGATGGTGGGAGGAAGATGGTATCTAAACCTGTGCCTATATATTTGCATAAAACATGTAAATACAGATGCACAACTTTTGCTCTAACATAAGAATACACACAAGCAGAGACCACACACTTAACACCCCCCCCCCACACACACACACATACACACAAACATACACACATACATGTACACACCCATACACACCAAACCTATACACATGCACCACATACACATACATGAACACATGCATATACACTACATCTACAATGCACTATACATGTTATACACACATAGGCATGTACTTACATATATATACACTTACACACACACACACGCACACACACACATGCACGGAAAGTAATGTGTGCTTTCTTGCTCTGTTTTATGACGTGATGAACTTAAGGAATGTTGGCTTGTGAGGTGGGAATAATCATACAGGGTTTAGGTATTTTTGCGGTGTAATGTGTCAAGTTACGTGATGCATAGCATGTTTGTTGTTACTCTTATGCACTTTTTATGCATGCTGAGATACTTCTTTCTCTTTCTGTGTTTTGTCAATTGGTTTATGCAATTTTGATATTTGTTAACTGTAAAGGATGGTTTGGCTGAGATATGACTGGATGCATCATCTGTCCAGGTTGAAATGGTTACCTTTTTTGCAATGTAGGATTTTACTTGTATATTGCATTGTTATTACTTCTATGTGATTGAGGGTAGCATGCTTTATATAGGTTTTAGAGATTACTATCAATATTCAGAAGGGATAAATTGTGTCACTCTCCCCAGCCTGGGTGCAAAGAAGGGCCAAGCTTGTCCATTTTGCAAAAATAGAATTGCAGACTAATTTGGTGGTGACATTGTTCGACTTTATGTCATACCAGCTTATTTTATCATTTCTGATTGTGGTTGTCAAACTTAGACAAGAGATGCTCCTGCAGGTACTGTACGAGGGTAGACGAACACAGCAGGAATTTTATTTTCCGCTTTAAGTGTTGACAGGCAGTGTTTGCTCAAGCCTCCTTTTTTCTTGGTAATGACAATTCTCTTTACAATCTTAGAATGAATTACATTTTGTTGATTTATATACACTATTAGTAAAGTATTTTATAAACACGATGGGTATGTACTGTATGGGGGAGAGGTAGTTTTATGGAGAAACAGATTTTTGGCTTTATAATTTTGTAATCACAACATTAGCTAGAGCTCACTACAATTTTGTTTGAACTATACAAACAGATATATACATTACATACTGTTACATTTATTTATGCTTAATAATGCCTTGAGGCCACTGCTGCTGTCTGCCTTTGGTCACAAGAAAAGTGAAATATATTTGTATAATTTTCTACTTCCTCTTCTACTGCCTACTAAGGACAGTTGTACAGCAGAAGATAGCATGAATGTGAAATTCATTTATATTTGATTGAAAATAGTACTTAAGTAGTTTTACTATTTCTATGTAATAGAGAAAATGAAATGACACAAAGTATTAAATGCTAATGGCAGCATGTTTTCAGATTTTTATAAAATATGCATGGATAAAGCGTGCATCCTTCCAGAACTTTCCAAAGAATTATAAAGTGTATTTGTAGAATACATTATTTTAGTTTTTATATTGATTGACAAGATTGTTCTTTTCCCTTTTTTTTAAATTTAGCTTTATATCTTCCTTACAACCATAAAGTACTTGGCTCATTAAGTATGGAGATTGGTTTAAATTTGAAATGTAGAGAATGAGCTTTACAAACTTTATTCTATCATTGAATGACTGGCCTACAGTTCCAGATTAATCCTCATTTCTTGCACTGCATGAAATGAAAATCCTTACTGTCTTGATGATACATAACAGTGGTGTTTTTTTCTATTATTTATTCATTAGCCTCATTTCACATTTTACTCTATCCTTCAAAGAGAGCGTCTGAAGGATGGGAATGGAGATCCATAAACACAAAGGATTCTTTTCATTGGCATATTTGCATTAGGTAGAACAGACAAAATAAAAAGACATACTCTTTAGGGTTCAGTCACACAAAGCTTGGATATCTTTTCCATTACAAGTTTTTGTTGAGAAATTGGAAAACTCAAACTGGTACTCACTGATCCACATAAACAAGTTTTAGGGCAGAATATGTTAGCAACTCAGTATTATTTCAGACTTCATTTTACAAGGGGAAAATGATAAGAACAAAAAGATAAATGTTCAAAAAGGTTTAAAGGACAATTAATATCTAAACAGCACAAGAGATTGAAGGGACTGGTTTGATTGGTACGGACAATATCTTCATCCAAAATACATGGATTTCTGACAGAGGTATTGTTGAAACCAGACAAAAACCTTTTTTTCATTGTGAAGACAGTCATACCTTTTTCTACATTTGTCACAATGAGCACTGTTCAACGAGAAGACCAGAAAAAATATGGAAATACAAAGTAAGAGACGCAGAGAAAGGGGTGCTTCTGTAGGAAATGATGAAGAGCCGGCCAGACAGTTTAATGTATAACATATCAAGTCAAATACTTACATACCCCTTACAAAAGTAATGACTTGCCAAAGATGCAGACAGCATATTTGGAATAAATGTAACCTGGTTTCAGAGAAGAATAACAAAGTAGAAAGGGAGCACATAAATGAAGAGGAAAAAATATTTGGGAGGTGTTTTTTGTAGTGCTTAAGAGTGTTCACCAATCAGAGATGCCATAGAAACATAGTTGTCTTCTTTTTTGTATGGGATTGACACTTTTTTCCATTTTATATATATACATATGATTTTTTTTTTGTGAAGCTTTTTATTTATTGTTTTTATTTTGTATTTTATTATTATTTATTTTTCATTTATTTACTTTTCTTTTTTTGGTCCTTGGTAACTTGCATTGTGAAGCAGTACATATTTTCTGTAGCGTGCTACCTTTTATACATCAAATCACCAGCAAGACTTGGTGAAAGGGTCAAAACCACAAGGATGTTTCCTGGCATTCTGGCTCATTCAAACATCTTGTAGACACCATCCTAACAAAAAAGACAGGTTTAACACCAGATTAACACTGGAGTTAGGAGTTAGTTCCAAATATTGAGTATGGGACACTTCCCTCCTATTACACTCATATCTTGGGAGTTTCGAGGAGTATATATGCAACTAGTAGTTATCTGTTGTACAGTGTCTGCCACAGCTGTATGGGACAGTAGCTACGTTCATGAAACAGTGTTCTTATTGTTGCTTCCCTGTGCTTCTGTGTGAAGTAGATATCAGAGCATCACTCACATCACATATCTCTGAAAAACATATTTTCTTTCTCTTGAAATTTTGAGTTCTGGTTATATGATATCATTAATTATTTTAGAGAATTTTAGAGAATTCTTGTAGGCTTGTGGGCAGTTTATCTAATTTCTGTATTATGTATTGGAGTAGCAATGAAATCTTAGTCTTGCAAGTTATATTTCTGCATCTTTGCCCAAGCATTATCCATGAACGTAGGTACTTCGATGTATGCTTGGGATTGGTTTGAAGTTGATGCTTCATTGCATGTGCCAAGAGTACAGGCTATTTGCTTGCATGTTTCCAGTTACAACTAGTTTTACAGCCTACTTTTCTAAAGTACAATGTACTTATAGCCAGCTTTTGAAAAAAAAAGCTGTTGCTGCATTGTAATTTGGTTCCAGGATGCCTTTTTGCATAATAGCAATTCTGTTTATGCCTTCTCATGGATTAAATCAACATTGTTATTTTGCAGTGACTTCAGATTGGTTGTGAATAAGTATGAATCTTGTTTGGAGCCTTGATCTCTTAATGTGAAGTTCCACATTTTCATATTCAGTGTTTGTTTTGATTTTCATGCATATTGCTTTGTTTCTTCCCATTTAAGGATTCAATATTTCACATTAATTGTTACCAGTTCCAGTATGATACACTTCTGTAGTGCTACTTTCTATCTTACAGCATAGAATTTAATCAGTTAAGTTACAAGGTAATTGAGAATATGAAAATATGCCTACCAGGTAAACCAACTTTAACTTTATCAAATTTAATCTTTTTCCCCCCGCATTAGATTACTTCTAGCCCCCCCCCCTCTTAATCCCTTGTCACTGAGTCATGCAGACTGACAGGTGTTGATGATGTCCGAGGTCTAACAGAGAGCTTATATTTCTCTTCTTTCTGATGATTGCAGTCAAGCATCTCAGAGCTGTCAGGCTGCTTGGGAATGCTTTACTAATGTGCATGGTTCCTGATGCAATTTTCCTATTTGTAAGATATATTAATTGATAAGGATATTTCATAGCAATAGTTTTTATGTTTGATAATATATATATATATGTATATATATATATATATATATATATATATATATATATATATAATATATATATGTATATATAGATAGATAGAGATAGATATAGATATAGATATACAGATATGTGTGTGTGTGTGAACATAAACACAATAAAGTGTACACAAAGATGAAATGAAGACAACCACAATAAGAAATGAAATTGAATTGAAAGTTTTGAAAAGTTTTGAACTCTATGATTTTCTTACCAGACAAATATTCAACTGAAATGGATCTCCATTTTAGTTAATTATTTGTTTGATGAAGAACTTTAAAATATTATATTTTAATTCAATATCTTATTGTGTCTTATTGTGTGTTCAAATATATATATGTATACACACACACATACATATACATACATATAGATACATATACATATATATATATATATATATATATATATATATATATATATATATATATATATATATATATATATATATATATATATATATATATATATATATATATATATATATATATATATATATATATATATTTATATATATATATTATATATTATATATATATTATTATATATATATATATATACATATATACATATACATATGCATAGTACACACACATACATATACACATATATATATATATACACACCCACATGTGGTAAAAGTCACATATATGTATGCATATACACATATATGTGTATATATACACATTTATTTTTACATATGGATATGGATGTATTTACATATATATGTATATATATATATATATATATATATATATATATATATATATATATATATATATATATATATATTTATATATATATTTATATATATTTTATATATTTTATATAATTTATATATATATTATATATATATATATTATATATATATATGTGTGTGTGTGTGTGTGTGTGTACATATGTATGTGTATATATACATACACACAAGTACATAGCCACACTTATACACACAGGCAATTACACAGCCACGCATACATACACGTGTGCAAATGTACATGCACACTTGCGTATAAACATGCATCCTATAAGACTTTGCATTTAATAATTTCCAAATCATTAAGTTTTGATATCTAATTATTAGACTCATTTTAAGACAGTACTTGTTGAAATGAAAGTCTTAATTATTCATTTAAGTGATTTTATAGATTAGTGATAAATGAGGAAGCTAAATATAATCTGTGTGCTTAAGAGACTTGCTGAATACAAACATAGCTTTGGGAAAATTATGTTTTTAACAAGACATTGAGGAAAGGTATGAATGTGAGTGAATGATTTCAAAATGCATTAGATTTAACCCACTGAAGAATGTTGATGAGCTGTCACATCATGATACATAATCGGATGCTTGATAATGCTTCATGTTGATATGACGTATTGTCTAGGTGAGCTTTGATGAATTCTAATGAACTTTTCTGTGAACTGGACATTAATAGCGGTGCAAACTAATGCAGATCGACCCTTACTTGACTTTACTGAAAATTTTATGTTATTATTGGGTTAACTGAAGTTTAGGTAGTCACATCAGGATTTGAGTTTTTTGAAGATTTATAACATCCAGAATATCAGTTGAATATTTTAGTTATTGGAAGTATTTGAACTGCTTCTCAGCATTTGTTGCATTGAATACTGTTCATCTGACAAGATAGATAAATCTCGGAAGGGATGAGAGCTCTGATTAAAGGAGCTAATCAATTTATATGATTATTCATGCATTTTTAAAGGCAAGAAGTCAGCAGGTGTTTGTATATGTGTGTGTGTGTGTGGTTGAGTATAAGGACTATAGTCAAGAATGTGGGGATGTGGGTGTCCTAGCAGAAGTTAGCAGCCAAGAGGAGCAATCGCACACCTGGTGTGTTGTAGATGCACTTGACGGCAAGTTGTTCTGTGAGGCACCTAACATCTGATCACAACTTTTCCTGACACCCAAGTGTGATTTTCAAGTGTAAGACTAGCCGATAAAGTGATGAATAAAATGTATGAACGAGACATGTAGATCATGAATAAAAACAGAAAGCAAAAAGTATGCATGTCTGAAGCACTAGCACAAGTTTGTGATTATATTTACTGCTTTCCTCGTTTTAGCTATTCTTTTACAAAAAATTAAGTAAAACAACATACTACTAGTATGTTATTTTACTTAATTTTTGATATATAAAAGAATTCACTTAGAGTCTTCCTCTCATATTTGCAGTCTGTAGTCTTGGGCAATCATGAACCAAGATAATTATCATAGACACCTTATTATAGGGCATGTTTATTTTTTTGATTACTGGTATCATATTAGATCCCACATCAGACATCTTCATTGCTAGCACGAAGATTTTGCATTATGTAAATACTTTTATTATAATATCTAGTTGAATGCTCCTTTTGCCTATGCTTAGACAACCTTCATATGAGCCTTAGGCAGGTTATTGACGAGTCTCAATCTGTTTGCAATGATTGGAAAGTCAGCCACATATTATGACTCTTTGATTAGTAAAATCTGTTGTGGCTCCTCTTCCAATCAGTGTCAGAGATAAAGGAAGATGAGAGACCCGTTGATCTCCCTCTTCTAAGGCTCATACCCACTAATCTTGTCATGAAAATTACCCCTGCAGTTGATGCTGATGAGATTCGCCGACTTGGCAAGCGTTTCCGCAAGCTGGATCTTGACAACTCTGGCTCACTATCCGTAGAAGAGTTTATGTCTCTTCCAGAATTACAGCAGAATCCATTAGTTCAGCGAGTCATAGACATATTTGATGCCGATGGCAATGGTGAAGTGGACTTTAAAGGTGAGAAGGATAACCTCCTGAAGATTTTACTGTAGAAATGTAGTTTTTAGTTTCTTGCAAAGCTGTATTAAAGAATAGGGAGTAAGTGACTGTATATGACAAGTATATTTCCTCATATTATATACAGGAATGGAATAAAGTATATGAATTGATTTTCTTTTTCTGATAGTAATTCAGGTTTTCTGCAGGGATAAACATTGATCAAGTTGTCAATATTATCAGTCTAAGAAATGAAAAATTACACCTTGTGAAATATGTAACTTATTATTAATTTTAGAAAAAAGAATATTGACCCATAAAGAATAGGTGGTCTAGCTGTGTGAAAGCAATTCAGTGAACCGTTTGCTATTTGGCAAACATGTATTATTTGATGCGAGATAGTGATGCATGAGAGACCTTTAAAGGGAAAAATATACTAATCGATTGTGCAAACTGATGTGATAGATTCTTGCATATGTTAGCAGAGTAACATGCATTAGTTCTTGTTTATCTTTTTTTTTTTAAGAAAATATAATGTTACAGAGTGAAGCAAAGGAATTTGTTTCTGCAGTTAAGTTGTATTAATAGAAAGATTAAACCTTATAGAGAATAAGTAAGTTAGACTGTTTTTTCTCCGCACTTGCCATTGTTATTGACTGAACTGGTAGCATCTTGAATAATACAGCAGTTGCATCATTTGAAATAGATAAGTATCTAAAATGTAGTCATTTCTGATGTATATTGGACATTATTATAAAGTATGATCCAAATAATGAAAAGCACAGTAATAGTGCTCTAAAAGGCATTATGTTGGACAAATGTTTGGTGTTAGATATGACTGTTATACATACACACACACACACACACACATATATATATATAATGTGTGTGTGTGTGTGTGTGTGTGTGTGTGTGTTGTGTGTGTGTGGTGTGTGTGGTATATATATATATATATATATATATATATATATATATATATATATATATATATATATATATGTATGTATGTATATGTATGTATGTATGTATGTATATGTGTATATGTATGTATGTATATGTGTATATGTATGTATGTATATGTGTATATGTATGTATGTATATATGTGTATGTATGTATATTTGTGGTGTGTATATATGTATGTATATTTGTGTGTGTATATATGTATGTGTGTCTGTGTATTTGTGTGTCTTTGTGTTTTTCTTTTTGTGCATGTGTCTGTGTGTATATGTTTATATATGTATTTTTATACACACACACACACACACACACACACACACACACACACACACACACACATACACACACACACATATACACACACATATACACACACATATACACACACATACACACACACACACACACACACACACACACACACACACACACACACACACACACACACACACACACACACACACACACACACACACACACACACACACACACACACACACACACACACAAAGTATACATATATAGAAATTTTCCTGTATTTTTAGGAATAAAGTATAACCTTTGTGTTCATATTATGTAGCTAGATTAGATCTATATTTTCATAAATAAGATTGAGTGTTAAAGTTAATATTTTACCACATTTTTTTTTTTGTTTGTTTGTTTTTTTTTTTTTTTTTTTGTTCTTTTCCTGTAGCATGATTAATGAATATTGTTTTTCATATTTGATTCTTATGAAATCAAACTTTGATTTTATTTTGCAGAATTCATCCAAGGAATGTCACAATTCAGTGTGAAGGGCGATAAGGAGAGCAAGTTGCGCTTTGCCTTCCGAATTTACGACATGGACAATGATGGCTATATCTCAAATGGGGAACTATTCCAGGTCAGTGAAAGGGAATGATTGTATATTCATTGTATTTTTTGTAGCAGAATGATTCTCCTATAACTACAGGGTTCGTACCGTAATCTAACCCTACTGGGTTTTCCAGATTATCATATTGTTTTAAAAGTTTACAAAATGAAATTTATCCGTTTATTTGTTAATTATAATATAGGCCTAACTATGTGTGTAGTGTATTTGCATCTTTATTTTATACCCTTTCTGTTTTATTTTGCTAATGTCTATATAATGTATATATGTATATGTATGTCTATATATACATATATATGTATGTTTGTTTGTATATATATCTCCCTCCAAAAGTGATACATCATCTAACTCTTTAATTATCATCTAGGTAATTCAATATTTTTGATATAAAGATTACCATTTATTTTCACCCAGAGCTGCATTTTTATCAAGTTTTTGTGCAAATTCAATTAATCAGCATGCACAGCCACGACTGAAAGACTGTCAAAGATTATCTTCAAAGCACTTTTGAAAGCAGAAAATGTTCTCAGGATTGGATTCTCTCTCATCCTTCCTCTCTTCTCTTCTTTTCTCTTCTCTTCCCAGCACCTTCTCGCATCCCTTACCCACTCGTCTTTTTTCCTCCACTCTTCATAACACAACCATCATCTTTTTTGCCTTTCCTTTGCCCCCATCCACATTCTGCCCTGATCTCTAGACCATTCTATTTATATGTTATTCTGCTATTTCTAGGTCCTTAAAATGATGGTGGGCAACAACCTGAAAGACACACAGCTGCAACAGATTGTGGACAAGACCATTCTCTTTGCCGACAAGGATGAAGATGGCAAGATCAGTTTTGACGAATTTTGTGCAGTTGTTGGCAACACTGATGTCCACAAAAAGATGGTGGTTGATGTTTAAGTTTGCAGTCATGGTTGTTGATTTGGGTGCCACTGGCCGAAGGTGCAGTACATGTTATGCTTTCTTTGACTTCTGTCTCATCCATTAGGTGACTTTTTTGATGACACATATGTCGTCTGGGTACATCCTCATCAGTGTGGGGTACAGAAACATCCTTTTGATACTCAAGATGAAGGCACAGTGTTTTTAATATAGCAGAATGCAACAGTGTGGTGAGCAGATCTTTAGATTCTGCTAGCTGATAGCTCCTTATGTGTCAAAATTTGTGGTGAAAATGTAATCCTTAAAAGAATAATGGGAATCTACTTTGATATTTGTGTAGTTATGGCTATTAGTCAACTTTTATCTGTAGTTCAGTAACACTTTCATTTGTGTGCTTTTTTCATGTGGAAATGTTAACTGTCATACCCTATGAAGTGGTATCATGGATTTAAGGAATCATATATTGTTGTTCATTATTATTTATATGTGTATAATTATTTTGATTTTTCCTTATAGAGCCAAGGCTCAGGTGGCACTCTGCTGGTAATTGTTTAAGACATATTGATATTTCTCTTCATGTTTGAGCTTATGTATGAAGTGTTTATGCATTTGATCTCATACACTTAACTCCCTGCATAGCATCTATATAGTATAAATATCCCCTTTATTTCAGAACTGAAGTTGTTGATCATTGAGTAGTAGTAAATTCCCTCACTTCATACATGCATCACAATAGTTTTTGTTATATATTTGTAAACTTGTGGACCGTAACAGAAATGTGGTTTTGCAAGACTTTTCTATTTTATGTATTGTGCATAATTACCTGTAACACTCCCTGAGGAGGCATATGGCAGGATCCTTGGGGAGTTCGTGTCATCGTGACTGGATGGGGAGGCTCAAATTCTGAGTGTACTTTGCAGGCCCTGGGTGGCTGTGTTGGCATCTAGTTTAGGGCCTCTTAATTTTTATCTGGGAAGAGAGGAAATTGAATGCAAGGTCATAGCCTCCTGTTGATTTGTATTTTTCTTTTTTTTTCTTCTTAATTTCACATTTGATGTTTGAAAAGTCTTGGATAGAATTTTTGGAATGGCAACAACATTGTGTAAGGAGTTTCATGCTATACATGTGAAAGAGAAAGGAAAAATGGAGGGCTAGTTTTGTCTCACCGATAAAGAATCGAGTTAGGTTTTCAGTAAGCAAGAGTTAAATTGTTGTATTAACACATTTACAGTGTGTATGTATTTGTTTATTTTTTATAATTATTATTTTTTTCTATTACAAGTGTACACCTTCAGAATTTGGGCCAGATAGGGTTGTGTGTACAGACTGGCCTCATTTCTTCATCAGTTAGAGGCTAATAATAAATAGTTTCAAAATATTGTTGTTAGATGTATGTTTATGTACTTTCATATCATTTTTAAAGAAAGAAGTTACAGAGTAAGAATGAGGATGTAGCATGACCCTAGGCAATTAGAACTCCATCAACCTACGTGCAATACACCTGCTCAGGCAGAAGTCCTGTGCGCTGCTCTAGCTAGTCAATATTGCTCGGTCACTATATAGCATGAAAGCCGCCACAGGCTGTTCCT
The DNA here is from genome assembly GCF_003789085.1 of Penaeus vannamei. Taxonomy (NCBI): domain Eukaryota; kingdom Metazoa; phylum Arthropoda; class Malacostraca; order Decapoda; family Penaeidae; genus Penaeus; species Penaeus vannamei. Next base: position 16,906 of record NW_020868792.1, read on the forward strand.
AACAGCTGTTATTGCAAAATATTTTCTAATGTTTCATGAAAAGCATTTGAGCCAAATCTGTTCATATTACACAGTATAGTACCCAGAAGCTAAGTGAGTAAAAAGTTTCTACATTTATATTAGCTGAGTGGGAGAAATAGTCAGATGTATAAATTTATCACTCAAGAGTATATTGAACTTGTATTATAAAGATAGGTGGTGTGTAACATGAACTCAAGTTAATATGTAATGACCTCATTTTCAAGACAAAAATTAAAAAGTTACCAATTGCTGTGTGACTATATATTGTTTAGGTAATAAATTGGTTCCCTTTCTATCAAGTTGAAAAAAGGAAAATGTAGGTTATTGGGCTCAATGATGTTGATCTTGGAGTCTCTTGGCTTTCCCTCCATATATAGGACCATGTCTCTTGTAAATTTAAAATCATGCTTCTGGTGTTCTCGCTGTGAGAATTGCGAAGAGGAATGTTTTGTATATGAAATATTTTATCATGTCTAATTGTCAGGTATTTGTAAACTGTAGAAACCCTTTGTTTGTTCTAGTGTCATCAGAGATGTAAGAAATTGAATTTATTTCATATAAGCCAAATATGGCTATATGTTGTCTAATGATTTATTAAAATTTCAAATAATACTCTTTATGTCAACCCCTTTGGAACAATGCCAATGGCAAGATTGCTCAAGATGACGGGAATCCAGAGAAAACCTCTTAGGGTAGAGTGATCCTATTATATTTTTATATTTTAATTTAATTAATTAATTTTTTTTCAAATCTATATGTTCATAGTTGGAAAGTATCAGGAATCCATGGTTTTTAAAATCTTCAATTAAGGTTCTTTCTAAAGATAAAACGTTTTATCACGCGTGTACATGTACCCCCCAACCCCATCTCCACATCCACATGCCCCTCCCCCCCCCCCCTCCTCATATAAAAAAACACATAAAATTACATGGAATTACATTATTTAAAATCATATTACATACTCTCAAATGAACATTATAACATTATAAGCACACCAGTACTTGTACACATTTATTTATGCACAGATATATACATACATCTATATGACTACTACTGGTGTATATACATATGAATAAAAAAAAAGAAAGTATATTCCTCTGTGTATATTATGCATTTAAATAGATGATTTATTTATGTACTTTTTAAAATCTCCCTTTTCCTTGACATGATGACATGTTTCATTTGTTAAACAATCCTTCATATGAACCTCGTACAGGACTACTTACATTATCAGAAAAAAAGTGTTTACATACAAACAAGCAAGACAAGATATGCCAATGTTTGGATATAGCATTGGCAATTTTTTCTCCACTACATATGATCATCTTTGACAGCAACACATACTAGAGATGATGAGGAAAGGTCATTTTTGCCTGTGCTCTCATGGGGGAAGGTAGGTTGAAGCAAAAAGCCAATTGCAGTTATTCCAAAGGGGGTTTATATTTATCTTACGCTGCATAGTATTGTTGTAAGTGTGCATGAGGGCTGAAAGGTAAATTTGTAATGATTGGAGCATTATTTTCATCAATATTATTCTCATTAATATGAAGGATATTTGTTCTTGCCATTGAGACTGTTGGTGTTTATATCATTACTGGCTAGGATAAAAGATTTAAAAAAGAGAATGTGACATGATAATCTAGAATAGTGCATATTATATTTATCTGTGAACTTTAATTATTTATGTGCAAGAAGTTCCCACTGTATGTAAGGTCTTTTTTTTTTTTTACACACAAAGCTACATCAGATACTATAAGAATTTGTATATGGCTGGTTAACTTTTTGATATTTAATGTTTTTGGTCACAAAGGAGGAGTATTTAAACTGCAGTTTCCTTCTATTATTCCTCATTATGGGATATTAAGGGAATTTTTAAAACTTGATGAACTTACAGATAATGATACCAGAATGATGTTCAACCTGAAGGAAAGTGTTCATTTAAAAAGTACTTAGCAGTCTGCCTTTAATATTTATCTTGAATCTACAGAAAAGGACTGCAGAAACTTTTGGTATTCTCAGGACTTGGTCAATTTGGTCATAGTATGTTTTCAGATGTTTACTTATTGTGTAATTGTGTGAGACTTGCAATGTTATTATCTTTTGACAGTGAATATTATTGAAATTTAAATAAAGAAGCATTTTATGATTTGACTAATATTTTTTTTACAAACCACACGCGAGTAATTTGGTGGGTCGGAGTATTTAGTGATTTGTAATTACAGTCCTATTATCCTCAGTGTTTCTTCACTTCTCCTCTTAAGCCTTCTTGTTAATTCATCACACTTGTTAATAGAACTGATAAGCATGTACATAAATGCGTATATATATATATATACTTTGGTAACGTGCGCACAGTCAGTAAAATATGAATTTACAAGGGTTGTTGGAAAGATTGAGTCATACCAAGACTTATAGGTTATGAACATCACAGATTGTGTTATGTAGTGACTAGAAAGACGCCTTCAAATTGCTGGTAATGAGATTTGTAAGTTTTCTGGAAATAACATTTAAGAGTTTAAACTATATATTAGGGATTTTATTTATTTCAATTGAATGTGTTCCAGATATCTCTTGAATTTTTCATTTTTAAAGTAAGGTTGCATAGAAATTTGGTTGCCAGCTGTATTTGCTCTTCTTATGCCCCATTGGAAGGTTTACAAATATTAGTTGTTTTGAACTATTGATAAAGCTCAAGCTTCAAAGTTCAGTAGGTCAGTTTTGTGTTTGCCAAAAGAAAATTTATCACATGAGTAATATTCTCCATCAATTTCATTAATACCATAACAATTGTTTATTAAAATTTCCCCATAACTTCACTTTTATGGTGTTTCTAATTTCCTTTCAATGATGATTTTTATGAGGAAGAACTTGTAATTTTTTTTTAAAGAATTCCCCCCCCAATCCCTAGCCCGTTGTTGTCGTGGGGGGGCTTAGGAGACAGAGACTGAGGCCCAATGCAGGGAATCTCTTTTTTTCCCCCCTTTCTTATCTTCCCCAACCCTTCTATCCAATTCCTAAGGTGTAAGAGCCATGTTGAAAGGATGAAAGGCTGACCTTGTGCCAGTCATGAACGGCCTCAGAGAGCCATGGTATTCCTTGATAAATCATTAAGCCCTTACCCCTTATGGGGACCCTGTGGGGTAGACCTTTTTACTTTCCCCACATATCAGGCTAACCATGGCCAGTAATGAAGATTTTGTACCCTTATTAGGGGCACTGAGGCTTACCAATTTATCAAATAGCCTCTCTGAATCGAACTCCTCTAGTTTACCAACCCCTGACTTCCCTTTGACCATGGCTCTGACCACTGTTAGTACACCTCCCTCTTCTTTACATACTGCCAACTTGACCCATCTCGAATCATATACCCAGGCTACAACTCAACCCTTAAAATATATCTCAGCCTCACTTCCAACATCTTCCAGCCCACTTCCTGAACAATCATCTTCACATTCTACCTCCTTCCTTATTACAACTCTTCAACCTTGTTCCACAATACAACCTCACTACACACCACTCCCTTCTCCTCCCCCTCCACAATACAACTTCACTTCACACAACTCCCTCCTCCTCCCATCCTCGTCCTTCTACAATTCCCACTTCCTCAAATCTTTTGAGTAATCTCTTTAGACCAACTAAGTGGGACCGAATTTTTGTAGTTCTGCCAACAGCCACTCACTCCGATAATACCCTATTCTTTCAACAATGTAAAACAAGTTGGCAAAGTTTCCTTCCGCAGTCATCCTGATCGCTCACGCTTAATCACAGTTACATTTAAGACTCAAGCCAAAGCACTCTCTACCCTGGTTGACCTCACTGGCAAACCTATCCCTGTCCAACCTCACCCCTCCCTTAATACATGTACTGGAACTGTTTCCATTTCCTCAACTACTTGCTCTGTCTACGGAAAAAAGTGGTCAGACTGTGAAAAAGACCTGCTTGCCTGCCTCACTGAATACGATGCTGTATTAGTACAATGCAACATTATTCCCCCCAGAGGCAAGCGTAAGTCCAGCATCAATATTGCTAAGATTAAATTTCGTAGACACGACCTTCCCCATAAGGTTTATGTAGGAGGGGAATCTTGTCCTGTTAGACCATATCAACCCCCACCCTGTCAATCTCAGAAATGCTGGCATTTTGGCCACCCTGCAAAGCACTGTCACTCCACAGCCCACTGCCCACTGTGTTCTCTACCTGGTCATGACTGTTCAAACTGCCCTGCACAATCACGTACATGTGCTCATTGTGGTGGACCCCATAATGTATTTTATAGAGGCTGCACTGCCTACAAATTTGAGAGTGAAGTAGCAGTTCTCAGATACAAATTTGGCCTCACTCTACGAGAGGCAAGACAAGAAGCGCGACGACGAGGTTTTTCAATCACTCCTTACTCCAATACCTTACTTCAGTTCACTTCTATCCACTCTATGCAAATGGTCTCTACATGTTCGGCACCACCTTCCCCTGTTCCTCAACTTCCCACCTCTCCTACCCCTATCTCCCAGTCAATTCCCTTTTCCATCCTAAATCCAGATACTCCAATATCCATGACGTCCCCTATGTCACTTCCTACTTCATGCCTTACCTATCGCATCAGACAATCCAACCCCATCCCATCTTCTACCAGATCCCGTCTCACACCTACACCCTCAAACCCTCAGATGCCGATCTCCTCTTTACCTCCCCATAAAAGATCCTTCTTTTCCCAAACCTCCCCACCCAAATCCCTCCAGAGACCATTGAGGACATTTTCTATGCATGTATGTATAGTTCCCTCTCAGCCATCCACCAGTTTCTCTACCCAGATTCCGGCTGCATGCAAAGTGACCGCAGAAATCCATCCTCCCCTCCTCACATCCCCCCTACCCCTCTTCCTCCTACACCTTCCCAACACACCCTATCCATTCTCTACTCTCGACCTTCCTCCATCACCCTTCCTTTCCACCTCAGAAATGCTTCAATATTTGACGGCCAATGTACTAAACGCAGCCTATACAACCATTCCTCGAACTTTCCGACCTTACACTTCTAAATGTGTTCCATGGTGGAACTTTGGTTGAAGCGCACAGCTTGGACAGCTACCTTTACGAGAGAAGCACCCCCTGTCAACTAACAGCCTTCATATCTTAAAAAAAAAAAACATCAGCCCACCTTCGCCGTACAATCCGTAACTCCATGACAAACAGCTGGCAAAACTATGTATCCTCCATAACATCCTTTAAACCAATCTCTGCAGTCTGGCTGCGGATCTATAAATTATCAGAAAACATCCTCCTCATCCCGCCCCCCGTCCTCCATATTCATAATAACCTCATCTCTGACCCTCTTCAAGTAGCTACTTCATGCTTTTTTTACTCAGGTCAGTAGTGGCTTTCGCCTTTCTCCTCACTTCTCCTCCTTAAAATCAGACAAAGAATACACTCCTATTCCTCCCTGTCATCTACAGAATCTTTTCCTGAAATCTATAATGCACATACAGCAACACACAACCATAAAGGCCCAGACGATATACATTACTGTATGCTACGACACCTTTCACACCACTATTCCTCTTCTTTTCTTTTAATAATTCAAATTGGAAACTTTCCTCCTCAATGGAGAGAAAGGCATAGTACTACTTTTTCTAAAACCAAAACAAAACAGGCACCCTTCCTCAAGAACTACCGCCCCATAGCCATATTCCCTGTGCAAATTAATAGAAAGGATGATAAACTTCAGACTAACATGGTACTTCGAATATCACAAAATAATTTCTCCAAATCAACTCGAATTCCGTTGTGGTAGAAGCACAGCTGATCCACTGGCCAATGCAGAAACACTGCTGTCTTTTTCGAGCTCGAAAAAAAAAACATGATACCAGAGCCATGGCGGCACAAAAAACCTATAAAATCCTTCCTCTCTGACCGTACCTTCCGTGTCAGATTTACCTCTCTACTACTTCCTCAATTTTTAATTCTAATTTAATTTTTAATTTAGTTTAATTCCTCAATTCGAGGGTATCCCATTGTAAGGCAATGTACTTAGCACCACATTGTGCCTCATAGCTGTAAACTGATTAGTTTCAGCTTTTCCACCAAGAATCCGACCATCACTATATGTGATGATCAAGCCACCTTTTTCTCTGGCCTTCCATACAACTTCTCCTTCAACGTATCCAGTCGTCACAAAACATCTCTTTCTTGGGCTACTCACGGCTTTCGAACCTCGGAAACCTTCTCCAATCCTCTCTCGTTCTCTTAGGCTCCCAACCTCCAACTCCTATATTGCCATCCTATTCTTCTCTCCGGCAAAGTTTCTTGGTGTTATTTATTGACTCCAAGCTATCCACATATCCTCTCCTAAGATACTCCTTCCCGATCTTTGCGCCTCGCAACTCCTTGGCAAAGATCATAGATCTCTAGGGTTCCATCCTACAAACCCTCTCCTTAAGAGCCCTAGTGATCTCCCTAAATTACAAAGCTCTCCATTCTCCCGTCCCTCTCTCCCTGCTCTTGATATAAGCTGCCATACACTTCACCCTCTGTCTCCTCTCTTAGCCCTTTTCAGCACCGAAGGTTTTCCGACCCTCTCCAGTTGAGAGTCTATACACTGAATCAGGACTACTACCCATCCCTCTCTCGAAGTTCGTCTCTTCTGTTTCTAAGAAGCTATGCTGCTCGCTTTCACCAAATTTTCTCTCCCAAGCTCACTGTCCCTCAATCATTCTTCATTAGCTTCTCTTCCTCTCCACGTTACCTGTCTTTCCCTGTTGTATAGTCGCTCTTCTTCCCCATTCATCCTTTCCTCGTCTCCAACTCTTCCTTTTCTGCCCTAGCTTTCCCTCCCTGGCTAATACCTACCTCTTGAATTGTTCTTCTATTTCCTTGATCTAACTTAACACCTTTTTATCCTCCTCTAGTACTCATGTCTATACTGACGGGCTCTAAATCCAACTCAGGTGCTGGTTTTGCCGTAGTCTTTCCCTCTCACACACAGAGCTTTCCTTGTTCTGCCTGAATCGTCCTTACACAGATGCTATCTCTTTACAACGTACTAGAACTTTGGAGCCCCTCTGAAACAACTAACTTTCTACCTCTCATACACTCACACTCACCCCACTATATAACTACAATCCACACACCCTATCAACCCTATAGCCCATAAGATACAAGACCAACTATGCTATCTGTAACACGACAGAAAGCAACGATTTTTTTCCGCACATCCAGCCATGTCGGGATTCCCGGCAACGAAAAAAGCAGATGACTTGGTACGATCTGCCGCCTTGCCCACAACTGACCAACCCCGCTTTTCATACATCCCAGCCACCGACTACTACCCCCTTCAAAACTTTTCTCTTAACCGTTGGCAATCTTTCGGGTCAGGTATGACACACAAAAAAAAATCAAACTATAAAACTTTCTATCTCTCCTTTGTCAGCTACATACCACCAGAAAGTTGGGAAACTGCCCTGGCCTGTTTACGAATAGACCACACCCGACCAACTCACTCATGTCACACTCCTATAACCTACCTCTATGCCCTACATGCATTGTCTTTCTTTCTATCCCACATATCCTACTATCCTGCCCCCGCTGTACCGAAGCCCGTACCTCTACTTTCCCTCACATATCCCTTCTTCCCCGACCCCCCAACCTGTCGGACATCCTCACAGTTTCCCCCACCTTTTCTGTTGATAACCTGTTCTCCCTTCCTCAGACGCATATCCTTCACTTGATCTAACCACTCTTTGTCCTTAACCCTTCCTCTATTCATCAATACCCACCATGCTCCATTTACCCCTCTTTCTACTCATTTAACTGCTACACTATCATATAACAAATAAATGACTGTTGAAATATGACATTTTATTTCTAACAAGAACTTTGAAAACCCCTCCCACCATAATACAGTACCATAGTGCTGTATGACCTTTGATGTCTATCACCTTTATTTTCTTGTGCCATTACTTATTTACTTTTAAAAGAATTATGCGTTCTTTACACATTTGCCTCCCCCCCCCCCCCCAGTAGGCAAAGTTTCCTTTCGCAGCTGTTTTGATCATCCATGCCTTGTAACAGTTGCATGTGTTTCATGGTCATGTACTATGTGCTCTGTCCGACCTCACTCCTCCTTTAATACTCGTACCAGAACAGTTTCCATCTCCCTAACTGATTGCCCTATCTACAAAAAGACCTGGCCAGGCTGTAAAAAAACCTATGCAGTGGTAGTACAGCGTTTCACAATATTTCTCAGAGTCCAGCCTAAGTCCTACACCACGGGTTGGCCCCTCCCAATACCTTGCTCGTTGTTGTCGTGGGAGGGCTCAGGAGACGGAAATTAAGGCCCAATGTAGGGGATCCCCCAACCTAATCAATAAACCATATATCATTAAACCTTCCATCTCACCTTGATCAATACCACTGCGTAAAGAGAGATGCCGGGAAACTGCTCTTGCTCGCTTATGCATTGGACAGACTCCCATCTCATGTCACAATCTGATACACCTCTATGTTCCTCATGCATTGTTCCTCTTTCAGTCCCACTCATACTACTATCCTGACCCTGCTTCATAGCAACCCGTACTTCTGTTTTTCCTCACTCTCACTTCCCCGACCCCCTGCGTTTTCCTTTGTCAACCTCTTCTCCTTCCTCAGGTGCATAAATACCATCCATTTAATCTATCTGTCCTACTTCCACAACTCCTTCCCCTTCTACCAACCTTTACCTTATCCTACCCCATTAGCTCCCCATCTCTACCCTTCTAACTACCCTCTAATACTCTTCAACCTCCAAGTTTAGCCTAATCATTAACTCATTCCTAACCCTTTTCGTTACTTTGCTTTACTAGTGCTACATGACCTTGACGTTTAACACATATATTTGTTACAACAATTAAACATAAAAAATAAGTTGAATGTTGCTACAATAATTCTCTTATCCATTAATATCTGAAAAAATACGTCGAATTTCATTGGCTGCTTATTGTACAAAATAAAGAAATAAAGCTGTGACCACGCAAGGGGAAAGCAAGGTCTGAATAAAAAAGGTCAGGTCACCTCAGCCTTCTGCGCAGCTAAGACGGGGGGGGGGGGGGGGGCGAGAAAACGGCTGTTCAGAAACTTTGATCATTTAAGGATGGACTACTGCATTCAACCATAGTGCGCGAGAATCCGGGACTACTAATAGGTAGACAATTGCATTCTGCTATAGTCGATAGCTAGGTGGTTACCGCCGCTTGTTTATATCTATGCATGTTCGAGAATTAGAAGAAAATCATCCCTCATATCTAAAGTTTGTTACTTGAGTTATATTCACCATTTGCGCCACAGGAATTGAGAATCAACTCGGACGGGTTCCTGTACGCGAGAGACACTGTGGGCAGATCCGCTGACGAAGGTCTGATACGAGTATATCCTTCTATAGACCTTGGCCCGCAATGAGAATCTTCACGGGCGCTTTGGGAGGAGGAATGAGCTCATCTTACTTATTTAGACCTTGAGGGGTGAGGGGGGGGAGGAACCCGTGTGGTTATAGCTAAGCAATGTAACGAGATCCAAAATCCGCAGCCCTTGACGAGACTAATTATTCTCGACTGGTTTCTGTCACTACGGGATACGGTTGTTCTGGATCCAGGGCAGACCGGGCACAGGGTATTCCAGTGGTCTGCCCACCGCTTTCCCGGCTGTGTCCTCTGTGCTCAAGACCACCACCCACTTTTTAATAAAGTGTTGATATACGAAAGACAAACCTATGCCTCGTTCTTCTTAGCCTGATAGTGTTTGCACTTATATATACTTTGTCTGCACTGATGTCAGATTCCCGAAAGTCCCGGATGCGCCATCATATTGGAGGTATTCTAATTGTAAACAGCCATGAATACCATCCACTTCACAGTCGAATTTCTGACTTAAAAGCGAATTTCACGATGCCAGAATCTAACAAAACGTTGGAAAAGTGTGCAGAAGCTGCACGAAACTACATATATAGCCTTGAACATAGTGGGGAGGCCATACTGGAAGCATTGCGAAAAGTGCAGCGCAAAAAAAAAACAAAAAAAAACGCATTTATTTAATCTTCGGTTTTATTATGACCATAGCTCTGAAAAAGTGGTCAGATGCTACAAAAAAATAAAGGGGTCATAGACCAAATGACAAGAAGGATAATAGAGAAAATTAGATAAAATAAATGGCACAGATCCGTAGTGTTATATTTTTAAAAATCATCTGACTGGAACGAGCTGCCAAGAATAACGTACTCACACTCTGTAATTCATTTATTATTTACACCAAGCCCATGCATAGATCTGAAGTGTTACAATGGCCCTTTCCCCCCTGCAAACATATAAATGAAGATATAATTTCTTTCTTGCTACACTGCTACAAGAATGAGCTAATATTGTAAATAATATAGGATGTGATGCTAAACTTTGCACAGCGTTTTTTTAGTTATTGGCCAAGCTTATCTTCCTCTAACAGTTTTGTTCTTTCTTCTCTGATTCAGTTAATATTATCTAAAGAGAATCTTTGAAAATGAGATGAGCAAACCCTGATATTATCTAAATTTTCCATTTTGAGGGCCAACAAAATTCATGCTTGGCTTTCCAGTATTACGTTACTAAAACTGTCATTATATAAGTGTGTTTATTTCGCTTGTCAGATTTTAAATGGTGATACTAATAGTAACAAATTGCATACGCCGTTATTTTCTTCGAGGCGATTGTAATTCTCACAAGTTAATAATAATTCTTTCTTGTCACCCCCTGGGCCACTCGTGATCATCCCAGGGAACACAAACAGCTCACGGGATATGAGCATGACACCCCTGGGCTATCCTTCATTGCAGAAACACATTAATAGAAAAAAAATGAAGAGCGTAAGTGATAATCTTGGAAGACAAAGGACTGACACAATTCAGACACGAAACAATATGTCCAAGTGTCTTTTCTAGACACGGGGCATTTATGGTCCGTCAGGATCTGGAGGTTATACATAGCCCTTATTTGAATATTAACTTTATTCATATTTTTGTTTTTAAGAACAAAATTCTTCCTTTTATCATTTTACAATATGATCTTTTTTTATTCTTACCGTCATGGTGCGCACCTCAAATTAAAGCCCATTTATCTTGGTATTATCACAAAATGTAAACAAAGAAATATATTTAACAAATGAGGCATGTTTGATTGCAGTCTTATGTACACGTATAACTTATATTTAAATTTCTTCTGTTATTAAGTATGAAATTCACGAAAACAGTTTCTTGCCGAACTGCAGCAACGGTAAGCACCACAATGACATCTTGTCATGGGTCTATGATTCGACCCTTTGCTTAAAACAAACTTCACATCTTTCTTTTCGAAAGGGAAGCCAGTGAATACCCGTGTTTTATATATATAGCCTCACTGACGCTGATACAGAACGTGAGAATCTACGCCGGTTTAGAGAAAGTGGCGACTGGCGTTCTTTTCTTGGTTTTAGTGTTAGGAGGCCTTGATCTAACACGTCGAAAGTGCAGCATCTTTAACTTTTCTGTTGAATATTCTTTGAGAAGAACACATTCATATATGTAGAGAACATCTGCACTGACTACCATGTCAATTAGACCAAAAAATATCCTGTGCCACCATTCCATTGCCTATCTAATTATCCCATAAATTTATCTAAGTATATCATGCTTATCAACACCTCCCATATGGCCAATATAGTCCTTGGCTACTTTTGGACACGTAACTACAATCTTGCGTCCATTTTTTTCCTCCCATTACACCGTTGTCTCAATATCATGGCAATTGGAAATCAGATACACAGGTTGTACTACAGTCCACCCACTCTTAGACAAGAATGACACAAGGAGTTGACCTAAGAGCACATTCGCGAATTCTAATATCTTTTGCCAAAGAAGGAAAATCCTTTCTGGTTGACCTCATAGCACATGCAAGTAATTTCTGGCCCTGAAGGATCTCCAGCAAAGGCATTGAAGATAAATTATCAAAGTACTATCTATGATTTCTACCACCCTAAACCCAATTTCTTTATATTCATGTCATAGTTGGATATAACTACTGAAAATGGATAAGGAAATTAATATGTGATATTCATTCATGGCTGAAAAGCAAACACACCTCTATACTACACACACAAGCACGCAAGCGTACACGCACGCCGACTTCCATGCATGCACTCACACACACATGCATGCACGTACACGTCTGCTCACACCTACGTGCACGCACGCAAGCACGCGCGCGCGCGCGCGCACACACACACACACACACACACACACACACACTGAGACATAGACATTCAAGCGCATAATTATACAAAAAAGCATGTAAAATAGTCACATAGTCATTACAATTCCGCTAAAATTATCATATATCGCGCCTCTACTGACGGGGTACATCAGTCCCATGCATTTTTTGCATAGTTCTTTTACTAATGGGATTTTTAAAATTATCTATTTATGGTATACGTTGATCTAGACTAATAAATCTACAATTTCCCACAAACTTGAAATGATAGATACCAAAATGGAGGAGTTGTGAAGGTCAGAAGTTGGAAGAAATTTTGAGCCTGAGGACGACGTCGGTGTTTACATTCGCTCGGTCCTGTCTCGTGCAAGGGAGACGCGAGTTGCCAAATGTGTCATGATTTTGTTCGCCAAATGTGTCACATATGCCCCGATAAGGCTCGCTTTCACCGTCCACACTTTGTACTAGATTTCATGCCCGATTGAATAAAGTGGGACAAAATATTTCCAGTAAGCACGAAAGGATTGAGTAATAAACGGACGACTGTAAGGGTGATAGCAAATCTGCTTGGCGAGCCGAGTGTTTGGTACTCCTGATATAGACCATGGTATGACAAAATATTTAATTCATATTACGTTTATGATCAATAAAGTGGTAAGGGTAAAGTGGAGTTGGAGGGGGGGGCGGTAGAATTTCTTTTAAATATGGGCAACTAGCACAATAAACCCGGCACTGTAAATATACATGTGTGTGTGTGTGTGTGTGTGTGTGTGTGTGTGTGTGTGTGTGTGTGTGTGTGTGTGTGTGTGTGTGTGTGTGTGTGTGTGTGTGTGTGTGTGTGTGTGTGTGTGTGTGTGTGTGTGTTATACAAACTTATACTAACAAGCCAAACAAATCGTTAGGTATCAGAGCGCCATTGGGCTGCGGAGCAACCTGTAACTATTACATCTCACATACTTCGTCTACATTGACTTGACAATTCATATCTTCAATGTAAAGATAGTCAATGGTTAATGGTTACAAAGCAAAATAAATGTGCTTGACATCAAAGGTGTACTAGTGAAATATTAAAGAAGGGGGTTTGTTGAAGACTGAATGTGCTAAACGTCAGCAGTACAGCAGTTCAGGATTGCATGACACTGAAGGGGCAAAGAGGGGGTGAGGGTAAGGAGGGTAAGTAAATGGGCAGAGGTAGAGAATAACAAAGGTGATTAGATCAAAGTTGTTTGAGGAAGAATTGTGGGATTTAGCAAGGATGTCCATAGAGTAAGGTAAGGATTAACAGGAGAAAAGGGTGTTTAAGGGCGAGGATGATGTAAATGGCGCAGGGGGGGGGGGTGACATGCGTAGGGAGGGAGTGGGAGGAAGGGGTGTAGGGGGAACATGAATAGGAGGAGGAAGGATGTCGGCAGTTACTTTGATGTAGAGGGAATGGAAGCAGAGACTGAAGGATAGTTTTGAATGAATTCGAGAGTTTTGATGTGTTGATTAGGGAGGTCTGAGGAACAACGGTTATCTCATGAGGGGAGAGAGGTTGAGGGAGGAGAGAATACAGTAGAAGATGGAGTGGAAAGTTGAACTTGTCTTGTGCGAGGAAGAAGAGGGGTAGGTACCGTGGAAAGCGTTGTGTCTGGAATAGTGGTGGAGATTGGGATGTCTGGATTTAGAATGGCAAAAGAAGTTGACTGGGAGAGGGAGGGGTAGAAGTGGGATGAGGAAAAGACAGTATGGGAGATATAGAAACATCTTGAGAGGGAGAGGAGGGCCAGAGCAAAGGACATGAGTGGAGTTGGGGGTTAGGTTAGGGCAACATTAGTCTTCTCTGTCCTGGAATCCCTAGACAGCTTGAAGTCAGGTCAGTTTACCAATCAGAAGTGTAGCTGGCCAGACTTCGTAGAGGCTGTCTAGGGATCCCAGGACTGAGAGTACTAGTGTGACCCTAGCTGCAGAGTAGTAGTAGCAATAAGGGAAGAGGAGATAGTAAAAAATGTGGGAGGGGGAGGAGATAAAATAGAGAATGTTGGGGGAGGAGGAATGTTTTCTAGATGGATGATTTGGACTGGGCTGAGGCGATAGTGGGTAGTGAGGAGGGGGTAGTAGAAGGAGGGAGGGTTGTAGGAGGAATATGAGCAGGAGGAGGATGGATATCGACAGTCACTTCGAATGTGGAGGGGGCATGAGTAGTGGAATTTTGTGTTTAAAGCATATAACTTCGAATATCTTCCATAGTTTCTGCAGTGGAATTGGTTGGAGTTTTGTGAGACAAAGGTTTTCTTATGAGGGGGGGAGAGGTGTCTGAGGAGTAAAGGTGAAAGTAGGTGGAGGTGAGTGTGCGGTAGGGGAAGAAGGGGTGGAACGTTTAGTCTGTCTACTGCAGGTAGTGCGGGGAGGGAGAGGGGATGGTGTTGGGGCTGTAGTTGAATTTGAGGTGTCTGGATTTAGAGTGGCAAAAGAATTTGACTGGGGGAGGTTGAATGTAGAAGTGGAAGTGGGGAAGTAAGTAGGTATAGGGGAGGGTGTAGGAACATCTTGAGGTGGAGGGGGAGGGGCAAAGCGAGCGACATAACTGGAGGAGGGAGTATAAGAGAAACCTTGTCGGCGTGCTTCCTGTCTGGCTTCACGTAGAGTGAGACCATTTTTTTTTATTTTTTTTTTATCTGAGAGCTGCTTCTTCAACTCGAATTGTAAGTGGGACAGCCTCTTAAAATACATTGTGGGTGCTTTTACACACAGTGCAGTTAGTTTGATCTGAACACGGTTTGTGGGCAGGCGTGCTTGTGTGGAGCGCAGAGGTGCAAGGACCGGGTTGGGCACAGAGGCGGCATTGTGGAGCGGTAGTGTTTGGCAGGATGTCCAAATCGCCAATAATTGACAATGACAATGGCATTGACGGGGAGGAGGTTGGTATGGTTGAACAGGGAGGGATTGTCCACCAATGTAGATACGAACGGGAAGGTCATGTGTACTGAAAGTAATTTTGGCAATGTTGGTGGGTTTCTTTTGATGACTCTAGGAGAATGGTATGATTATTGACTGGTCTTGTGGTGATATGGAGCAGGCTGGGCTGTACTGGGGGGTAGTATTAAGATATTGAGATGGTGGAGAGTGGCCGAGTTGTGAAAGGAGTGCGTTGTGGTGAAGATGATTGGGGGGTAGGTCTGGAGATAAGGAGTCTTGTCTTGGTCAATGTACAAGTTAGGTGTAGGGTCTTCTGGAGATTGAGTCTCTGTATGGGTGAGTAATGCACTAGTAGGCATTGAGGAGTGGGTAGTAGTTTCAGTGTTCGGAGTCGTGGTCAAAGGAGAGCCTGGGGTCGGGGAGCCGGTGGGGCTATTTGATAAAGGGGCAAGCCTCATTGTCCCTAATAAGGGTATTACATCTTCATTAGTGGCCATGGGAAGCCTTGATTATGTAAAGGGAAATAAACAGTCCACCCCCCAGTGCCCTGTGTAGGGGTAAGGGGTAGACAACTAAGTCAGGGGAGTACCATGCCCATGGTTCCCGCAGGCCGTTCAGGACTGGCACAAGGTCAGCCTTTCATCCTTTCAGCACGGCTCTTACACCTTAGGAAGTAGATCGTAGAAGGGTTGGAGAAGGGACGGAAAAAAAGGAGTAGAACAAAAATGCAAAATTAGTAGATATGTAAGGGAAGGCCATGTGTACGGAAAGTAATTTTGGCAATGTTGATCGGATTTTTTCGTTGACCTCTAGGAAGAATGGTGTAGCAATGTACTGATTTCACAGCTTGGTCTTTGAGGCATCCTAATGTCTTCTCAACAGTCTGACCAATCTTTGGTATTGGGAGTTTGCTTGGAGAGACAGACAGTTCCGATATAGGTATTTGGATGAGTTTTGCCAGGAATGGGGTTGCCAGAATGATCGGTTAGATTTGATAGTGCTATAGATTCAGTTTCTGACCCGACTGTTACAAGACGGGAGCGATCGCGTCTGGTATAGAAAGGGACTCTGCCCACTTGTTTTTAGAGGCATTGTTGAAAGAGAAGAATGTTGCCCGAGTAAGGAACTGTAGAAGGGATCACAAAAAATCGGTCCCATTTACTTGGGCTAAACAAAGTATTTTATTTGTAGGGTCGATGGTGGTGGATGGTCGGGGACGTGGAACATACGGAGTGATGGCGAATAAGGCTGTCAGGTAATAATAAGGGAGGATGGGGTGCTTGATGAAGGTTGTGGGGGTAGAGTTGATGAATTTGAGGAAGTTGGGAGGGTAGCAATGTCTTCTGGAGATTGAGTCTCTGCTTTGGTGAGTAATGCACTAGTAGGCATTGAGGAGTGGGTAGTAGTCTCAGTGTTCGGAGTCGTGGTCAAAGGAGAGCCTGGGGTGGGGCTATTTTATGAAGGTGCAAGCCTCATTGCCCCTAATAAGGAGATTACATCTTCATTACTGGTCATGGGCAACCTTGATTATAAGCGGCATAAACGGTCCACCCCCATACTCTGAGAGGGTAAGGGCTAGACAATAAATCGGGAATATCGTGCCCATGGTTCCAGCAGGCCGTTCAGGACTGGCACAAGGTCAGCCTTTCATCCTTTCAGCACGGCTCTTACACCTTAGGAAGTAGATCGTAGAAGGGGTTGGAGAAGGGACGGAAACAAAAAGCTGGAAGGGGAAAAGACCATGCAAAATTAGTGGAGTCGACGGCTGAGGCCCTAGGCAAAGGAGATCCCTGCATTGGGTCCGTCTCCTAAGGCCCCCCCCCCCCCACGACAACAACGGGCAAGGGATTGGGGGGATAAACTAATAAAAGCATAGTTGCATTCATATTTTTTGTAGTCTGAAACACTTGGTTTCGTAACTTTGCTTTGTTTCTCATTCAAAGGTATAAAAACAATGTATCATTAGTATCATTTTATTTTTTAATAACAAAGTTGCAGACATTTGTTTTGTTCTAGTTGTGTCTAGGAGACGGGTAGCAACGGGTACAGCGGCGTCAGACCACAGGTTTGGTCGGTTGCAATAGCAAGTGACCTTGTTGGCCCAAGAATCAGCAAGCCAATGGGGAAGCAGCGACTGCCCTCCCAAGCCTCACGCTCACACTTGTATCCTCAGCAGACAGCCGAAACAGTCTTCTCCCTGAATCCCAGATAATTTTTGAGCACCAATCTTTCTCCTAAATCTGTGAGGAAGCGAGATTCTTCAGCATTGCTGACAGAGGTTTGGTCAGGCAGCCAGGGAATTGTTGCTATGACAGCCCAGCCTTGTATGTCAGCCATGAATCTCTTAGTCTTTCAAACTTAACCATGACATTTTTTTCTATCTCTTTAAAAGAATGGGCAGCAGAGGCTTTACAGGGGAAGAGCCAGTTTACCAACAAAACAATGTAACAAGAGGCATCTATTCAAGGATCTGATATACTGTCTGATGAAAACATAAGTTAAAACAAATAAATACATTGACTACAAAAAATCCAGTACTGAGACACTTCCTGATCACAGTTACAAAGTACGTAAAATTCAATCACAGTAGCATATTTTCCTGCTGCCCTTTGCGAACACTTTACCAACCACTGCGTAGTTGTGCTTTATATGAGCAAATACACAGTTGTCCTGCTTGCTGTTGTTACAAACAGCTTGCATGCAAAGGCTGATATATAAGGCTCCGGCTTTGTCATTATCTCGGCAAATTTGTTTCACCCTACAACTAATACTCTACTCCAATGATTTATCTCTTTTATGTATAAATTATGAAGACTACAACTTATGATTATAAACTAACATTTCCACCCGCTATGAGCAAATGCACAGCAAGGAGGTTCATTTATACAAGTCTGTAAGATCTATGAAATCATTTTGACCTGTTTTTGAAAGATTCACTCATCATCATCATCACCATCATCACTATCCGTCATCACTTAGACCACTGTAACAGGATCACACGCAGAGAAAAATGCATCACAATACAATAGGGTACCAAGGTCTAAGCTTGAAGATGTGAGCCAATCAAAGCCAAATATCCAATGTTTTTATAAAACATTTGAGAAATTATTGCAAAGGTTTAGTAAAATTAATATAAACATTTCAAGAATCACAATAACTGATAACTAAAAGAAAAGTTACTAAAAATAATGACTCGTCTTAATTCAACTTACTCTTTATACTTATGAAATTATCTTTAGAAGTTGTAGGCTCTGAAGAGCTTCATATCAACAACCTAGATCTGAAAACCCCTATAACATTTTTTTTCTTTTTCCAACAATGTGTAAGTGCCCAGTTCATGGCTCATGCCACCTAATAAGATACTATCAGCCTCCAGTACAAGGAAAACCCTGCCTTGTGCCGTTCCACTATGAAATTGAGAACTTTTAAAAAACTAAATGTTTTCCTTGGTTTTTGGCACTGGACTATATACCTTGCCCGTTGCACTTGTGACTATATCAACCATTATGGAATTGCTGTTTTTCTGATTTACTTTTCTTCAGAGCCTAGCTTTGTTATTTCCTCTTTTATGCTTTCCTTTTTCTTTTTTGTCTTTACATCAAAATCTGCTGCAAGATTCATAATGGCTGACCACGACACAGACGAGGAGAATGTTCTTGCGGGCGGTGGCACCTCGTACTCTACGGAGCACCATAGGTCTACGAGCCAATGAGAGCTTTCCCTCAAAAACCCAATCACTCAATGGCCACATATATGATATTCCCGTCCTCCCTCCCTGACTAGACAATGAGGAATTGTGGTACTCTTTAGACAATACCTTAGTTACTTTTTTTTTATTACTATTTTTTCAACGATTTTCACTTTTCTTTTCTCCTATGATGCAGGTCCACACAAATTGATGCGTACCTTGCTGCTTAAGCTACGGTGAATGATAAAAAGTACAAATTCAATTTATAAAATGAGTAACATTTGTTTTCTCCCCTGAAACTGAAACAAATTAACCTACATCTTCAGGTTTAATTACCTATAAAAGTCAAGATAGAAGTTAAAAACAAAATCTGGTGTACCTAAGTTGACTGTAGTTTCAAATGGCCATTGAGAGGGGTTCTCTGGGAAGGGGCTGCCAGTGCTGTGTTCAGGCTGGAACAACGCACCGTCACTAAAAAACCTAAGGTATGTAGAAATCCATGGTATACATCAACCAGCGGCATATGAACACCTGTGTCGTAGTTTACACCAATGGCCTATGGGGCACCAGTAGCAGACAACACACCACTGGAATCTGGGTCAGGTAGACCAATACACGGCATCAAAATTTACTGCCTTTTACCTGTTGTTGTTGTTGTTCCTGTGTGTGTGTGTGTGTGTGTGTGTGTGTGTGTGTGTGTGTGTGTGTGTGTGTGTGTGTGTGTGTGTGTGTGTGTGTGAGAGAGAGAGAGAGAGAGAGAGAGAGAGAGAGAGAGAGAGAGAGAGAGAGAGAGAGAGAGAGAGAGAGGAGAGAGAGAGAGAGAGAGAGAGAGAGAGAGAATGTGTGCCTGAACAAGAGTGAAGCAAGTGTGAGAGAGAGAGAGAGAGAGAGAGAGAGAGAGAGAGAGAGAGAGAGAGAGAGAGAGAGTGTGTGTGTGTGTGTGTGTGTGTGTGTGTTGTGTGTGTGTGTGTGTGTGTGTGTGTGTGTGTGTGTGTGTGTGTGTGTGTGTGTGTGTGTGTGTGGTGTGTGTGTTGTTGTGTGTTTTCGCATGTGTGTGTGTGTGTTTTCGCATGTGTGTGTTTTTCGCATGTGTGTGTGTTTTGCATGTGTGTGTGTTTTCGCATGTGTGTGTGTGCATGTGTGTGTGTCGCATGTGTGTGTGCGTTTGCAAAATGTGTATGTGTTTGCATGTGTGTATTCGCATGTGTGTGTGTGTGTTCGCATGTGTGTGTGTGTTCACAAGTTTGTGTGGGGGTGTGTGTTCGCATGTTTGTGAGTGTGTGTGCCTATGTTAATGAGTGTGTTCATGTTTGTGTGTGTGCGCGCAAGTGATTTTTTATATTTTTTTTATGGGTTCAATGAAATTTAATAAGGAGCAGATCCAAAATAAATCATTACAATTCCTGTTGTACTACACTGTGAATGATATAAAATAAGTGTAATTATATGGAACTTACAAAAAGGACAGATGCACAGGTAACAGCAGAAGCAGATGTCAACTCTACCTGTGGTGTGCTGCATGCCAATGATGTACAAACCACCAATGGCAGACAAACACTACATTCATCAAAGTATCTGACCCCTTTAGGATGATCACAGTCTTTAGATTTCTCTCAAGCATGTAACAAATAAATCTATTTCTGAAAAAGTACTTTTATAAACTTCAACATTACACTGAGTAATTTCATACAACCACCTAAAAGCTGAAAAAATGTAAAATTTAACAATGCTACTACTGCAAGCCAATTAAGAAGCAATAACGAAAAAGGGTTCATTTATGAAATTATCCAAGAGTTTGCTATATTCCTTGCAAGATGAGCAAAATCTATGCCATAGTCTGGTAGTGTTAGGCCTCTACATCGTACTGGCTACGAGAAATGACCATAGTGGCACAACACAGCACGGAGGAGGGCAGGACATGGGTCTCTGTGACACCCCGTCCTCGAAGGCAGCCCCAAGCCACTGAGCGCTGAGGTCGTATGGTAGGAGGACAGTCTCTCTGTTTTATTTTATTTATTTATTTTTTCTTTTTTGTTTTGTTTCTGTAATGTGTTGGTTACAACCACTCCAAACTTCCAACTTCTCTGTTAACTTTTACTAAACTGGTCTGTGGCAACTCAACAGTTTCAAGGGTTTCAAAAGATGCAAGGACCTACATTGTACATGTAAGCAGTAATCTGAAGACTCATAAAACTGCCAAGCTTGCCCTTTGCCTGACATTTACCTACCACCCTGTCTCCCAACAGCTGCTAGACTATGAGCATGTCTGGGAAATAAATTCTCCACAAAAATCTTTACAGCCAGTTGACTGGTTGAGCGGAGTCTGGGTTGACGCTTAAATTGGCCATTTCAAATTGGCTTTCTTGTGAGAATTTACCTGCCAAACATGCTCTATGTACACATCATGGACCGCGCACACTGACTGTGAGTGAGCTCTGCGTTCACAAAAAGGGTATGCCACTGTGAGCAAATGTACACAATGATAATAATTATAATCACAATAATTAATAATGATGATAATAATAATTATAATGACAATAATAATAATAATGACAATAATAATAACTATAAGTATAATTGATGCTCAGAGAAGGGTAGGGCAAGGGCATTATTCACCTGACTCTCATCCAAATCTTAACTATATTCATTATAAGCCTTAAATTGCAAATTAGTGAAGTTTGCTTCTCATTCAGACACAGATATATCTAATTTCGACAGCATCGACATACTGACGGATGTGCCTTATATGTTATGACAAACCAGAGAATAAATGCCCTGTGACGAACACCATTCATGAAAACAGCACTTAAGGGAAAGATGCAACATAAGAACAAAATTTACCTAATACAAAATAAAATAAATTGATAAAAATGTGAAAAAAAACAACAACAACACAGAAATCAGTAGGTAACATGGGGGGTAAACCCTGATTTTTTCCATTGGTATGGTCTTGTTTCAATTGCCTTTATCATTACTTCTAAATCTGTTTTATTTTATTGCAGCTCTCCTATGGGATAATCTTTTCCCTTGAGAAAAGAAAATAGAAAGAAAAATTAGGGAAAGATAGAAAACAATGCAAATTGTGGCCAAATACTTTTTGTGAACATTATCACAAAGTCATAAAAATTGGTCTTTTAAGTTTTTTTAGTGCTTTCCAAGTTCGGATCACTGATGTTCCCTAGCATTATCATTCTTGCACTGTGAATCAAAGAGTAATATGAATTTCCATGTATTTTTCATTCATAATGTTTGAAATATTCCTTTCCTCTCTTTAAAGTATGTATGCATACAAGTGTGTGTGTGTGAGCATGTGTATGTGAGAGTGTCTGTGTGAGTGTGAGAATGTGTCAGTGTAAGAGTGGGTGTGAGTGAGTGAGAGAGAGAAAGACTGTGTGTGTGTGTGTGTGTGTGTGTGTGTGTGTGTGTGTGTGTGTGTGTGTGGTGTGTGTGTGTGTGTGTGTGTGTGTGTGTGTGTGTGGTGTGTGTGTGTGTGTGTGCGCGCGTGCACGTGTGTGCGTGTATATGCCTGAGTGTGCACGCGCATGTATCCACTTATGTATGTGTCTACATGTGTGTCTGTGCATGTACACCCGTGTGTGCGTGTGTGTGTGTGTGTGTGTGTGTGTGTGTGTGTGTGTGTGTGTGTGTGTGTGTGTGTGTGTGTGTGTGTGTGTGTGTGTGTGTGTGTGTGTGTGTGTGTGTGTGTGTGTGTGTGTGTGTGTGTGTGTGTGTGGTGTGTACGTGTCCACGTGTGTGTGTGTGTGTCCACGTGTGTGTATGTGTGTGCATGCTTAAGGAACATATCATGGGGCTACATAATTATTTTGTTGTTGTTTGAAGCTAATATGTATGAGGGTTTACAAATTCACTACAAAAACATTTATGGCCAATGACTTTGGAGATAAAGTTTCATATCAAGATTAAAATTGGTAATTCAGTTAAGAATACTTTTAACATAATTCTCACTTTCATGATTCTGGAAAGTGTCCACAAACTCAGCAATCTGTTGCTTAAATCAAGTGTAAAATTGAGAGGGGGATATGTATCAAAAGTTTTGACCCCAATAGTTGAAATTAATTCTGTTTCTTTCATCTGAACAGAGTAGAATAAAACTGTTAGCAAACTTGCTAATTATTTAAACTAGTCTACCAACACTGAAACCAAAAATGGATTTCTGTTACTTCTATTTGAGACTATCCACTTCCTTAAAAACAAAAAAAAAATTAATTTGGTTTTAGTCAAAACCAATACCTATGGAATCCACTGTATATAAAAAGAAATTACCCCGTCATTTCCTTAAAAATTATATAAAAGCAAAGGTAAAAAAAGTGAGCAAATCCTCCATCATTAAAAAAAGAGAAATAAGACAGGGATAAAATAGCGACCACACATGACGGCCAATGGTGGGTCCCCCAGATCACAAACTGTAGACAACTGGTGAGGAAACGTCAAGAGGAATGAAGGGTGTGCTGAGGTCTTTGGCATGATGTTGATAGGGAATTAGGGCAGTTGAAAATTGAAAAGATTCAGCATGAACCAACAAAAAAAGAGATAATTTATGACTGTATTTTGATACTTATGGTTTTGAAGTACAGATTGGAATATACTCTACAAATGCTACAAGCTGCTATCAGACTGAGCAGAGTCCAGCTGGCCTGAAGCTGGATGTGCAGGGTGGGGTTGTTGTGTAGGATGGAATGAGAGGGGAATGGGATGACTGATGACTGATACTACACTTGGATATGGGTGTTTGACAGTTCCTGTTTGAAAATTGTAGCAGCTGGTTTAGTGGGGAAACTGGCTCAACATGAACAGAACTCAGTGTCCTAAGAGATGTGATTTATGTAATGCATCAGCAGGATGCACAAAACTTAGCTGTAAATGCACCAGCTGCTTGCATATATAGGATCCTGCTGCACGAATGATACATTTAATGAGGTGTAGAAGAAAGTTACACCATATGCTTTTGTGGGAGGGATGAATGTCAGGGAAAGAAAATTGTAACAACTGTATATGCATGACTGTTTACATGTAAGAAAAGCTGAATGTTTCTTTTTGTGGGTTGATGCCTGTTCACATGTGAGCAAACTGGATAAATGCTTAGATTTCTGGTGGTCTGTATCACCATTGGTAAGTGAATTTTATTTTTTGTTACTGAAGATTTTTAAATGTTTAAGCTGCCAAATATGAGATCAATGTTTGTGTTACTGTATATAATGAAATACCTGTGTATGCCTATTTATCTCACTTAACAATGACTTTTTCAATGTAGAACAAGGCTAAAAGGTTCATGATTAGATTTTTAGTAATCAACTATCCGTTTTGTGTTGTCTACACTTTTGAACTGGCTCACTATGTGTAATATTTCTGTTGTGAGAGAGGAGCCAGCTGAACCAGTGTTGCTCTGAAGGTGTTTTTTTCTGCATGATAAGTGCTTCTGCAAGACTGAAGATTAGAAAAAGTTTGGGAAAAGTAGTAGGAGGACACGTGAGTGCAATAATTCAAAATGCACTCACTGAATACTGAGTTATGAATGTTATGCATACTATCAGACAGACAAAGGGAAAAAGGAGGGGTTTACTGCACTATCAATGCATCAGTGGCAGGCAATATGCTGGTGGTGATCTATTGATGGGTGTGGTAGTGATGGCATTATTTGAGGAGTGTTGATGAGGGTAAGGGAAGTGGTAGTCTAGATGTGGTGGTGGCGGTGGGGGGGAGGGAGTTCCTGAGACTGGATTAGCCAACGCAGCCGGCCCGGCCCCCGGGCAGCCCGGCAGCCAGATGCAGGGCGGCCCTTGGCCAGTCCCTCCTCACCAGAATAATAAATAACAAGATAAAAGCAGTGGCAGGAGAGAGAGGGGGGCCGGGGGGCGGCGGCGCTGAAACATGGGTGGTTCCCCGCCAGCCTCCACTCTGGGTGTTACAGGCTCACATCACACAGGCACACACGGTCCTGCACCACAATGTGCCCACCCGCCCTGCGCTGTCTCGGCCCAGGCTCACTTACTCCTAGCTGTCCTAAGCCTGGCTGCCCACTGTTTACAATACACTGTTGAGCAGGTTGCTAGGTCAGCCCAGGGGTTAATGACTGGCCAGGGGGCTGTGCTGCACCACCATGGGGCTGTCCTCACCCCCTGCACCAGCCCTCCTGAGCACTACCACCACCTCCTCCTCCTCCACCTCCTCCTCCACCACCTCCACTCCTCCTCCTCCTCCTCCACCTCCTCCACCACTGCTGCTCTGTCTTTGTCCCACCCGCACTGCTCCTGCTGCCACTGCTGCTGCTCCTGCTGCACCTTGCTGAGACATGGGCAGCGGTTGTGGTTGCTCAAGATGACCCCCAGGTGGGCGTGCCCCTTCATACAGCACACTGGGGCCCCCTGACACAACCGGCACTAGAGAACCACCAGGGTAGCTATACCCGACCATGCTTCCTTGTCCTCCACTGCCTCCACTACTACTGGAAGTGGAAGGTGGGAAGGAGGGAATGCCAGGATACTGGTAGGATGCTTGGGGTGGACCACCACCACTACTACCACCACTAGGTGCCAAGGGCAGATTCACAGAGCCGGTCTGGGTACAGTCCAGTGCCATCGGCAAATATGGGTGAGCTGCATACACTGCCGTTGGTGGCAAAGATCCTCCGGCAGCAGCTACGCTGCCTGCTGCCGTAGCCTGAGGTTGGGGCCGTCCGGCTGCATCTAGAGGGCGAGGGTCCAGTGGTCGACAACGGTGGGCATGGTATGGGTGCACGTGGCGGGGATGGTGGGCAGAGTGGGGAGGATGAGCTGCATGATGAGTAAACACCTCACAGTCCATAGCCCCATGAGAGTGCCCTGTGTGAGTGTGCTGGTGCGAAGGGTCTGACCGTGCACGACCCGACACCACCACTGAAAAAAAAGTAAAAAAATAAATAAAAATAAATAAACAATAAAACAAAAATAACAAAACTATTACAAATTAATAATTTCTACTTCAATAGAAAAAAGAAAAAAAGAGGACAAGAAACTGTCATTTACAAAGCCTCATATATTACATATCTACTGGTAATGTGAAATAGAAATGACAATACACTAACAGGTCGACTGTTTTTATGGCAGTATCTACAAGTTTACACTCAATTACCATAGTATAGGCTACACCTTCAAGTAAAGTATATCATAAAAGAAGTCGTGAGTTTGACCAACCAGTTTGTGAGGTTGAATGGTTGATTGGGGAGGCCACCGTGTGTTCAATTGCTGGACTGGTGGAGTTACTCGTGTTTGTGGATTCGTCACTCGTTCGTTTGAAGAAATTGTGCTGCAGCCCATAATATGGAGTGATCCGTGTCTTTGGGTCATAATCAAGCATTTTCTTAATCAGATCCTCAAACTTGAGATAATCCGAGACTGAGTGACCCTGCTCATTCAAGCGCCGCCCGCCCGGACCGCCGCTCTCTACCCCAATAATGTCCCGCAATTTACGACTCATTGGCGGCTTGTATTTCTTGCCATCCTTTGGTTTCTTTAGAATATAGGTCCCATCAGGTAACTTATCAAAATAGCGTCGTGCTTTAGTCGCCATGTCAAGGATGTGCTTTGGTGGCATCCCTAACACTTCCACTATCTTGTTCATCTGGTCCACCTGCAGAAGAGACTACAGCTTCAGAACAGTCTAATTATAAAGAAAAGTATGCGAGGTGCTGAGACTTAGTGATGGGCACTCCCAAAGTTATCAAAGATTTAAGGAGATACAATAAAATGTAACTACTTTAAGAAAGAGTTTAAAGCTGTTCATCTTTGCTGATGAAGCCACAAAAAGAAAAGGTACATATTGCTGTATGTACACAGCAATTCTTCGAGAAATTAATGTTTTAGTGCCATAAAAAAAATGTTTAAAAAAATAATAATAAAACAGCCAAGCACAAAATTGTTTCTATAAAATGAGACACACTTACCTCATTGGCCCCTGAAAATAAAGGTTCTCCTGTATGCATCTCCACAAGTATACAGCCTAGACTCCACATGTCAATGGCCATGTTGTATGGGATTCCCAGTAACACCTCAGGGGAACGGTAGAACCTTGACTGAATGTACTGGTATATCTGTAAGACAGGGGTAAAACTTTCACAATCCTCTCTTTCACCAAATTTCACCAAAGATAATACACTAGCAAGCACACACCTTTTTCTTTAATTACAATATTGACATTAACTACATCAAGTAATGCCACTTACCCTTTGCCCCATTTGACAAGAACTGCCGAAGTCCACAATCTTGATGGCACTTCGCTTGGGGTTGCACAACAGGATATTTTCAGGTTTGAGATCACAGTGAATGATCTGAAGCTCCGGCGTGGACAGGAAGAGAAGTGCTGTACACAGCTGCTGCGCAAACTTGCGGGTTAGGTTGAGTGAAACCCCCCTGAAGTTGGTGTTACGCAAGAGGTCGTACAGGTTGTAGGATAACAGCTCAAACACCAGGCACAGGTGATTACGCCACATGAAATGACGCTTCAACCGCACTGTTTGGATGAGGACAGGATTAGAAAAGACAATGAAATAATAAAAATGTATTTATACTAAAGAAAAAAAAATTAGATATTTAAAAGAATCAATGGATAAAATGAATTCACAAATCAATCTATGTAATAGTTCATCAGTACTTGAGAATTACAGTTTTACTCAACATGACAGAAGAAAACAAAATTTCACAATGGCAATGACAGTAACAAAGGAACGAGACAAGAAAAACTGTTGCATCATGACACATGGAGATGATTTACTGAATAATCAAGATGAATCCCTAGTAACTCAACAGCTCATAAAATGCAAATACATCAGTATGGAAAACATCTGAAGATTGGCAAAACAGATGTCAAAGGATGAAGAATGGCAGAAATGGGAAGGTTAGAAAGAGAAATAAAGGAAAGGAAGGGAGAGGGGAAGAGAGGGAGGGAGCAAGGAAGAGAGGAGGAGAGGGGGAAAGAGAGAGAAAGGGAGGCGAGGGGGAGAAGGAGGGAGAAAGGGGGGAGAAGGGAGGGGAAAAGGGGGAGAAAGGGAGGGAGGGGAGAGAGAGGGAGGGGGGGGAGATGGGGAGAGGGGAGGGAGAGGAGGGAGAGGGAGAGGGGGGAGGGAGAGGGAGAGGTGGGGAGGGAGAGGGAGAGGGGAGGGAGGGGGAGAGAGGGGAGGAGGGGGAGGAGAGAGAGGAGAGAGAGAGAGAGAGAGAGAGAGAGAGAGAGAGAGAGAGAGAGAGAGAGAGAGAGAGAGAGAGAGAGAGAGAGAGAGAGAGAGAGAGAGAGAGAAGAGAGAGCACCATCACCAACCTATGTTACATTACTTCACACAAAAAAGCACAACACTATCACACTAGTACTCTAGGGTCAACAGCAATTTTTCTTAGCTAAAGTCATTCTCTTTTCTCATGCAGAATATTACCCCATACCCCAGAGTTGTTTGCTGTATTATGTTAGCATTAGCTGTGTGCCATTTCCCTTATTTCACACTAAATAACACAAAGCACCTCAGCAAACATCTTATTTTTTGTTTCTTTTTCAGAAAAAAATAATAATTTCAAATAAAAAAACAATATTCAACATAACCTAGTTCATTAACACACCTCTTTGTGTAAGAAAATCTGTATATTTACAAATTCAAACAGTACTCTACACATCAAATGACATCAAATAAAAAGGAGTTTGTATGATACTTAAAAAAGCAGTGCTTAATTATCAATTTTACTTCAAAGTTTGTGAGATCCTTGATAGAAGAAAAGACAAGAGGAAAAAAATGAAATTAGTACTTTTTATCCTTTTGACATACACAATATACAAATTAATACCTCAGCCCATAACAGATTTGTTTTTGGATTTTGTCCTTTAGCTGCTTTTTAACCTAATATAGGCAAAAGAAAGACCCTGACTACTGTCACCCAAAAAAGGAAAAGAAAGAAAGAAAGAAGAAAAAAAAGCTGAATAAAGCAGGTGATTCGATAAATAGGGATCTCTTACACCACTTTCCCCCCTCTTCTTCCTTACTTTAAATTTCAAATTTATGAACAAAAGTCTTTTAATCAGAATTAGTTCAAGAAGGGATATTAACAGTTACAGCTAAAGAAAAGTAACACATATCAATAGTTGGTATAATCACAACAAAACTGTTAGTCAAACTGTAGAACAGACACGTTAAGATATCCAGAGTGTGTAACAAATGCATCCCTTAGTCAGTAACACACAAAGTACCTTACCAATAACTGAGCATACAGTTGGGTGTGTCTTAGAAATCCATACTAGGCAAACACAGTCACATTATTGACATGTACAAAAAAACAAAACAAATATTTTTTAAAAAGAAAAAAAATATGAAGCCATATCCTATACTGAGTGGTTTGGATATCAATCACATTAATAAGTTTCAGTTATGTGCAGAGTCTTCCCCAAAGTTATGTTTAACTCAACAATGAGCAATCTAATTCAGTACTGGAGACAAAAGAAAAGACAAATATGTAAATCCTAACTTATCAATAAATAGGGATTTTGGTCAAAAAATGAAAAAAGGAATAAAAGACAAACATAATTAGAAAGAAAGAATACAAGATCATAATTACATTCCTTAAAAATTGTAACCAATAGCTTTTAAACCTTCAGTGAAGGTACAGCTATAGCTGTCATGATGTATTTGGGTATTACATTATAAGCTGTAATGCTTCGCTCTACCAAGCAACTGGGCAGGCCTGGTGTGTATCAATACAAACCCAGCCAGAGAGTTTTTACTGTTGTATAATGATAACATCACAAAAAATTCTGGCCATGTTATAGGGTTAATAGGTAACCTTATGGTGACATGGCCTGATGTATTTGTGATGTAATATTACACAACAGTTTAGAATTTGTGGCCAGCCCTTAGCTGTGTACAGCCGACCCACACGTTGCGAGGCATGATGCATTTACACGTCGTAGGCTGTTACATCATGACAGCTAGAGCTGTAACCATTATTGAGGAGTTAAAGCTCTCATAACGATCAAAGTTATTTTGGGATATACCTTTCCCACATAATAAAAACACCCCAACTCCCCTACACATCACTTTCTCTGGGTATTTAAGGCTGCAAACTAACTGCGAAACTCAAATGCTTAACAACAGCATACCAACTCCAGATGCAAGACCTCAAGGTCCTGCTTCTACTCACTACAGTGCTATACTTGTTTGCCTTTAATAAGCCACTATAACCCACAATTTAAAATCACAACACTAATAATCATCTAAGAAGCAGTACCAAATTTACCTGTAACAATACATCCTAGACTTTTTTTTTCTTTTTCTTTTTAACCTTTTCTTCATACCTTTTAATATGGTGTTTCATATACCACTTCTTTGTCTGATTGTCTTTTTTCTCTCTCAGAAAGAAAAATAACCATAAAAAATGAAACATAAATATATAAATAAATAAAATGATAGCCTCTACTTCCCTATAGACTGAGGTAGGCAAAAAACAGGGAAATAAATGAATGTAAATCTTACAAGAGATGAAAGGAAAACAATCAATATTTGGTTGTAAAGAATGGTAGGCACCAATATATATGACAAGTTTCCCATTTTCTTAATAGAAAACAACAAAAGGAAAACAAAGAGGACGCTACAAGTGAGCTGAAGAAGATAAGGAGAGAAAAGAAGGAAGAGGAGAAAAAAGTATATGTACTATATAAATAAAGTATAATATTTAGATATAGATATATATACAACTGCTTGTGAAGTCCTGCCTGTACTTTTAAACCTAGGTTCCACAGCCTCCTCTGGCTTCCCAGTTTCCCATTTTGTTTTACTTAAATGGTACTCTTCAGGGACTGGGATACCTTGGCTGGTTTCAACACACTTTTAACCCACTAA
>NW_020868792.1:55113-62063 GCF_003789085.1 Penaeus vannamei
TCATGAACATGCCTCTAAACTCCAGGTATCAAAGAAATTCATAAGTCAAGCAGATGCCCTAATTCAATATTCCAAAGATTTACAATTTCAAAAATGGAAAGATATAAAAAAAAAAAGTTTGATAAAACTAATCAAGCAAATCTGCTACTGTTCTATCAAAAAAAACATTGATACATCAAAATAGGCAAATGATATGCTGAATTCAATCCAATGTCCACTTTTACTATGAAAAAGCCCCTCCCAACCAATGACCTTTCCTACTTACCTCATTTATGTGCTTGTAAGTTTTGATGAGATCGACAGAGAGTTTCCGTAGAGGGCCCTGTGCTGGGTCTCGGTATCTCCGCTCAGCTGGGGATCGGTGGAGTGCTTGTAGTGGTACTGACTTGTAGGCACCCCCACCACTCACTGCTGCCTGGCTCCCACCTACCGAACCTGATAATAGAATAATACAGTGATCAGAACTCTATGAAAATACAAAATAAATGCTCTTCCACAAATTGTGTAATATTTATACCTACCTGAAATGGTCATAAAACTGCAATGGTAATAATCATTATAGCAACAAAGTAATAAAACAAGAGAATCTTTAGCATATACAAATGTTAACATTAAAGGTATCTACATTGTAATTCAAATCTTGTTTTCTTCATTAACCCAATGTCGACGGGAAAATGGTGCGTTCCCTTTGGCAATGCTTGGTCAAATGTTTCTGTGCATAGATGGCTCTGCCAATGCTTAGCCACAAAGGAGTCAATTAGATCTTGCGACCTCACTTTTCCTTGAAAAAGTGGGAAAACACTTTTTTTTTATTAATGCTATCAATATTGACACAGCTATTTTTGTTATAAACATTATAAATACTATATTGTTAGTGACGTTACTAACAGCAGTATTAAATATTGGAAAATATTATCGAAAATCAAGGAAAAGGGTAAACAGGTGAGACGTAGTTCGTGTAATTGACTCATAGGTGACTTAGTACTTGTGGAGCCATCTATATGTAAACGCAATTACTAAAATCAACACACGATGGGCAATGGCATGTACGTACATGCCATACCCGGCGGCTTAGGATAATATATAGAAAAAAAAAAAAATTAAAACAGACCTTTATATAAGATCATGGTAAGATATATATATATATGGTTTCACTGAAATTCCTATTATGTAGTAGTTCAAAAATACTTGATTATATGGTTCCTATCTCCTTTGAAAATTTATCAACTTTGGACAATTAATATTCTATCCGAGATATTGATTTGTGTATTAAGTCAAGCCACAAGTAATGGGTGTATATTCATACACTGTTTGTATTGTAATAATTACCAGAAGCAACTATATTTCCACAGCACACCAATGAGATGTCCAAATGAACTCTGATAACAATTTACTAAATTTGCAATGGCATCAGTGTTGCAATAATAAAAAAAACTTATCACCCACTTCCTTTCTTTTAAAAATTATCCTTCACCTTAGTTTATCAAATCACCCATGTACGAAAATGTTCACCTCCCACTCAACGTAGACCTTTGATCACCTGATTTCACCCTTATCCTTCTCACGATACGAAATATGCAGTTACAGCTCCCACACTTTAGAAAAACATGCTATAATAGACTAACAAAACTAAACAGATATGAATGCTCCTGTTAAATTACATCATATTTACTAACGACACCAACAACGATATAAGATACCAGGAAATAATTCTAAAAATCAAGGAAAATGTAAACAGGTGAGATAGGTGGTACTTGTGACTAGCTCATTGGTGACATTAATACTTGTAGAACCATCTATGAGTAAAGACAATTAACAAACTAACAGTGGCATCCAGTTAACAAACAAATACAAACAAGTTAATTCCATCAACATTAATATGAATATTAACCCAGTGCTGATGGGTAAAAATGTTTGGCAAGCGGACATAAGAACGGGATTGTTGGCACGCATCGGCAGTTTCCCTTGTTTGCACCAGGCTCCATCGGTAGTTTGCAAGTGACATTTGGCACCTAAAAGCTTTTATTTTGCTATAATTTATAAAAAATATTATAATTTTGAAGGTTTACCTTCATTATAAGTGCCATTGCCTAAAATCTTTACCATATAAATGAAGCCGCTACTATCGGAGAAAAAACTCGTCTGACGAGCCAGTGGCACGGGAATGGGCATGATACAATGCCATCAGTTTCTCAGTCCACAACAGCCACGGCATGTACGTACATGCCACCCGTTGGGTACGAGTTAAAAAGATTATAATGATGATTGTGTGGGGACTACTTGCCACAAGCTATAGTGGATAACAAAAGCTTTATAACATTACAAAAAGTCAATACAAACGGCTAAAGATGATTTGCATGAAATACTTAAACCAATATAGTAAAGCCTCACTTTTAGCATACATGTTTCTATTTGGCAACCTTAACCAGTTGCTAGGATTTATCACTTGTGACCAAATTTTACATTCAGTGACTGTGCTATCCCTACAATCAAATTTGAGTTTCCCCATCTGCCTAAAGACCTAACAATTCACAACACCACACATGCATATACCAATCCCATCCTATCTATTCTTGATGAGCAGTAATTCTACTATTTATCCTATCAACTGGCTGTGTGAAAATTCGTATCATGGCACCAAAGGAGTGTATGAAGGAGAGCTGAGGTGAACTACTGACTGACAATGGTGAGATGAATAAAAAGTAAAGGTTCAAGTAAAAAGAAGTAAGCGGCAAAGTTAAAGGGAAAGAAGGGATGATTAAGGCACTTGAACCATTTCATAATCTTCTCATTATCCTTGAATAAAAGATGAAGACTAAACAAACTATTTAATTTGCTCTCCTTTAGGTATATGCCACATCTAAGAATGATATACAGGAAGTTATAAATACCAAAACCGTATGGAGAGACTGCTGCCACCAGTACCAATGATTTGACAAATATGAGGCTTTACTGCCATGTATCTACTCATGAATATGTATCTTTGGTGCATGAGTAATAATAAGTACAAAGCTATCAACAACAATCCTGAAGTAAGTAATCTAAATCATGTCACAATATTAATGAGATGAACTTGTTTTCCTTGACATTTCATGAAATTACCCAAGGTCACTAACCTCCTATACAGTGACACTTCCATACACACAAATAAGCATCCATTATTTGCTGGGAAACACATTCTTAAGTCAGGTTTGCCATATCAAATTGTTGTTGGAGCTATATAGTATATCCCTACTCTCGATGCCTCTACCAACACTGGATCACAAGTTGGACAAAAGGCAGAACAAACTTTTCTACATTAAAAATTAAACAAAAAGATGGGAACTACAAATAATCCTCAGAAAGTACAAGTTATTAAAAGTGGCAACCATAACCTCGTTCTTTCTAGTGACAAATAATCACAAAGCATATGAGACAGACACAAACAGATAAACTAAAAGACAAAGCACACTGTATCTCTGTTCAGGTATTGTCACATGGGCATTCTATTACTGGCAAATCTCCATTAACATTCATACACTCCAAGGATGCTGATGCTATGGCAAATATTTTGATATGCAATAACTAGTTAAAAGCATAGCCACAGTGTTGTTTGGAAAAATGCGTAACCCGACTGAAAATATTAGGTGTGCGACATATGCCTTTCCACAGTATGCAACACAATATCATTTATGAAGCAGATTGTACTCTAATTGCAAATGACTTCTCACATCATTCATCATATCAATCATATTGGTAAAATAAATCTACAGGACTATAGAGGTTTATTACTGTTTGCAACATATTCAAACCTACTGTGATTCATGACCTGACTGGGGATCCGTGTGCCCATCCTCACTCACTCTGTCTTGTTTGTTATATTTCTAAATGTTCAATTGATAGATAACAAATTGTACAAAAGAAGTAAATATAACTGCAAAATATGATCTTTAACAAATATCATGATAAAGCAACAATAAGCAACAATATACAATTTGCAGGCCACGTACTACATGCTATACTATAACCATATCCAAACGTAGTCCTCTAGCTGTGTGTACATGGAAATGGTGGGCCTTGTATGCATGTTGTCAATGAAATGTGAAACTATCACATGTGACTATGCCTTTTAATAAAACACAATATAAAATAGAATAATCTTTTTCATTCTCCACATCTACTATCAAGATTATTAAAATTTCCTCTTTACAGTCACAATCAATTTCTCATTTTTAATTAACCCCTTATACTACCTAGAATGACTTGGTATTCATGCCATGTGATTTTGGTTTAATGACTAAATTGCCACATATGGCAAATTTATATGCCATGTCCACTAAATTTTAGTTTATCAATTATGGTTACACAGAGATGGCTCCACATGAGCTTACACTCTAGGAAACAAATTATTAGTCCTCCTCATCTTAAGGGTCATCCATTTTTTCATAAGCGTACAAAAAGTATTCTTTTCCCAACACCCGCTCCCCACCTCCAAAGTGTAAAGAGGAAAACGGTAAAAATGATGATTTCTGCCATAGGACATCCAAATCCAAATTAGTCCCAAACATTATTTTTATGATTTAAAAGATGAACACCCTCCCTACAGGTTCGTACACTCATGAAAATAATAAAAAAAAATGGATGTTCCCTCACCTCTTTAATATGCTTGCTTTTGGAAAGATTCTTTTTTAATCATCTTACAATGTTCATTATCAATAGTATTTCAACAAAAATAATATTGTTGATAATAATAATAAGAGAGTAAATTCTAGAAAATGGGATAATCAGGCACAGGCACTACAGCCTTATGACTCCTTGGCAGCTAAGCGCTTGTGGAGCCATCTGTGAAACAAACAAAAAAAAAAATGAAGTGGACAGTACAAAAACCCAGTACAGATATAGCTCTGCAAGTACTTAGTCACCAAAGAGTCAATTACTAGTTCTATCCATCTCACTTGATTGCTTTTTTTGATTTTTTTATTGATATTAGTTTCATTAATAATCTTATAATAACCTTGAATTCAATAATAATAATAATATCAATAACCATAGCATAAAAATAATCAAGGAATTGGGAAATCAAAGTGAGGTCACATTGGTGGCTGGGCACTTGTGGAGCCATCTATGCACATAAAAGTACACAAAAAAACTATAGTGGCCTATACATGTAGCCATGTGTACAGTGTTAAGAGTGGGGAAATATGCTATCCAGGACAGTAGTCTAATGAACAGAGCAAAGAGATGGTAACATCTTGACTAAAATATTTAAAATCAACTGTTATTCTTCAAAATGGTGGATTAATATAAACAGTGGCAAGCAGTAATCTTTTCATGATCAGGTAATCCAATTTCATTTCATTTTCATACCCAGTCCTTTCCGCACCAAAAAGAAGTAACTATCTGTCAACTTTTGACAACCGTATTTTAGAAATCATGAGGCTAACCTTGAGCAGAACTAGATTTCTTACTAAATTTATCTAACAATAATCCACTAAAACTGTTATAAACCTGAAAACCACACGATAATCATATTAGAAACTGATCAGAGAAGTGAGGGGTTATGCATCTTACCATGGGCGGGAGGTTGCTGCGAGGTTCGATGAGCCGAGGAAAGCTGGTCCTCCGGTGGGACATAATCCAATGACACCCCCAACTGCTGTAACTGGTCCTCCGAACACAGCTTGCCATACAGGAGGTTGGGCCGACCCCCGTATCCTCCTCCCATGTCACCTGAAATACCAAAAAGAAAGCTTATCAAAAATGTTCCATTATTACACAAATATTTTTTCTTACACAAAATCTTAATCTAAAAGAAATGACACAGAGGAATTTCATAGATTTTGTTCTGATATTCTATAAATAAAAAGAACTGTACTTATTGTTGTTCTATATTCATGCATTTTCCCCCCCAGTAAATCTCCAGTATCAAAAATTTTCTGCCGTAAATATCACCACCTTTAACAACAGCCATTCCAACATCTGTATTTCTTCTAGAAATATAGCTAGACAAGTATTATGCAAACAAACAAGAAAATAAGACCAATGGGTAATTTCCCTGGCTCCATAGTGACATCACAAAATGAACAATGCAACAACTTGAGAAGTTTCAAATTTTCTTAACAGAAGGAAATAAGATATATGAGAATTATGTTATGGAGCTGAGAGATGAGGATGAGACAGAGATGAAGGAAGAGCAGAGAAAAAAAGAGCGAGAAAAACAAAAAGGAAGGTCAGAGGTACCTATCGTTATCGCAAAGAATCAATGACTTACACTGATCAAATCTCAAGACTTCAGCACCTTAATCCACTCTCAATTTCGAAACTACAAGACTTCCTATCTTGGGCACTGAGTAATGCAGCGCTTCACATTATTGAGTCTCATTTCTGCATCCTCAATGTCCAAAGCTCCAGAGGTCCTTCATGCATTCTGTCAGCATGTTTTGCTCCTCTTTACCATCTTCGATAAATCATATGTAGTATAAAAAGCTAGGTTGAAGGCAGGAACTTGCAAAAATTGGAAGTCAATAGTAATAACTATGATCAGTGGAGTCTATTAATTGGATTTACTATGAAAAATGAGACGATTCACGCATGTTTTGTCAAAGAACCTTTTTCTTAAAAAGGTTCTTTAAAATCTTAATAAGAATATCAATATCTTTGTTCCAGGTGGTAATCAAAATGTTTCAAATAATCAAGTTTCATTATAAATAGAAATTCAACCATGCTCACTCGAAATAAAACATTGTCAAGTTGAACTACCTGTTGAGACATTCCACAAGATTTCTCAAATACATTTTCAGATGCAGATTTCACAAGTATCCAATGCTGTCATCACTAGCAACCAAAGCTGCAAAGCCATCCAGCTCATCTTCACCCCAGCTTTTTTTTCATAATTCCCTAAGGTAAATTTTACATTCACGCATTTCATCCGGCAAGATTTTTTTTTTTTCCAACAAGTAACCAATCTGTCA
>NW_020868792.1:64663-67163 GCF_003789085.1 Penaeus vannamei
AACTCTCCACCCTCACCCTCTCCTCCTCCTGCCATCTCTCTCTCTCGCTCACTGTCAGTCTCCCGAAACCATCCTACACGACTCGTCTCGTCCGGACTACGAATCCATCACCCGATGTTCACTACCCATCATACTTTCTTCATCTCAACCTTACTCACTATCCTCCTCCACCTTCTCCTACACGTCCTCACCCACACAGACTCATCCCTTAGCAAGACACGAACGATCTGACGACAGGCCATATAACCTACAATTACCCCCGCACGAATACACAACAATTCAAACACGACCACCTCCGTACCGGCTACATATTGCCTATCCTCCCTCACGCTCAGAGATCCCCAAACCCCTCCCTGTAAACCGCAGCACATCCACCACAAGAATACCTCAACAACCACCTCCATCACTCTCTACACTTCCCCCATCTAATAAACACCAGTCACCCCACACTAGCTCCTCTCTACCACTCTTCCTCCCTAACATCTCTCTCTACCTCAACATCCTCATCTCTCAAGCATCGACCCCAACCATCAGAGTAATATCACCCATATCCTGTCACACTATCACCCAACGATACACCCTCATTCAGCATCACATCACCCTCTCACACCTCGTCTCATCATTCGCAACTCACTGCTGCTCATGTCTCTCCTGACCGTCTCATCGGTCTTACTACTATGTCACACTCACCTCTCTCCTACCCTCCCTTTACCTCCAACCTATACCTACCAGCCTACTCACAAACATCTCTCCACTCTACCTCTCTTCGCTACATGCACATTCTGCCTACATCACATTCTCGAACATCACATTAACTACCAGCCCACCTCAGTCCCTCAAAGCCGCCACTCCAGTCTCAGTACTTCCACACTCTCTCTCGTTCTCCACGATACCTTTCCTCCACCTCCGTCCAACCACCCCTCCTCCAATACCTCTCTCCGAACCCTCCTACTGCAAATCTACTCACACATACACTCTCTACGCACAATCACTACTCCCTCGCATCATCTCCTCTGCTAGGCAGACTACGCCATTCAACCACACGTATGCTTCTCACCAATACCACCCTCAGATCCATAAATCCCTCCATCACCTACCATACACCTCCCTTTCTGCGCCATGAACATCTCGAAGATCGACTCTCGTCCCCCCTCTTCCCTTCTATGTGACCGCCGTCTCTCTTACGCCTCGCTCTCTCTCCAGTGCACTGACTCACTCGAACTGACTCTTCTTCTCTGTGCTCCTCGTCCCTACCAGCCTCCACATACATACTGAGTCCTTCTCCCACCTCGCCCTCCCTCCGCACTTCCTCTGTGCCTACCACCCTTACTCTCCGTCCTTCCATATCTGAACCTGCATCATCCCTTGCACCAACCCTACGCCCACGACAACTATCGTCACCTTCTTATCCTTTCTCTTTCGCCCTTCTTCTGCCTTTCTCCACTCTATTCTCTCTTTCTTGGTCTCTCGGATTCATACCTGCCAGCCTGTATTCTCCTATCTACCTCTACACCAATCCACGCTCTCCACCCTCACATCCCCTCTCTTATCTACCTTCACTCAACCTCACAAATCCAACCCTCTTCTCTTATCCTCTTTCGCCTCCATCCTCACTTTAGAGTAGCACGCGCCCCCGTATCCATCGACACCGTCGACCATGCGCTACACATCACTCATCCCACCTCCCAGTCCCATATCAATCGACCTCACCTCGTCATTCTCCTCCTCCTCCTCGCACCTGCTACCGCGCACTAACCTACTATCTCACAACTGGCCAGAGTCTCTGCACTGTACATCTAAACACTCGACCTTAATACTACGGACCACTTTCCACTCAACCACTCGCCATCTCTACCTACTCCTCCATCTCTCTCTACCTCTCCTCCTGCGTCTCGCCGTCCATCCTCTCTCCCTTCCCACTCCACCTCTCGCCCATCCTAACTGAACATCATCTTTATCCATTACTAACACAATATCCGCCCCGACCCTTCCATGTCCGCTCATACTATCTCGTCTAACCGAGTCTGCCGGTCACAACTCATAAATCCCACTTCCGCCCTGATTCTCCACGTCCCTGTCCGGCGTCGTATGCGCGTCCTCTCTCTCCCTCTTCCTTCACTATCTCAGTTCCATGATACTGTCTACTCAGCCTGTCTCTCCTTCTATCTCACTCTCCTCTCGAGCATTGTACCCACGACACTTCTCTTCTCTCCATTCCACCCTTCCCTCGTACCCTCACACACTTCCGACTCTTCTCATGCTACTCCCCAAGACATCCACTCGTACCCTGCCTCCACACAACCCCTATCGCCGCCCTCATCCTTCTCTCCATCCCCTCCTCTCTCTCCTCCTCCATTCTCTTCTACCATTCTACCTCCCTATCTGCTCTACCTCCTCGTCCTCCTCCCTCTCCATCTCCTATCTCCTGCCTGAATCGTCAACCTGCCAACTCGTCCTCACAGAACGCTTCTCTGTCTTCACTCTCACTCTCATTCTTCAC
>NW_020868792.1:79663-84663 GCF_003789085.1 Penaeus vannamei
ATATAATATATATATATATATATATATATATATATATGTATACATACATACTATATATATATATATATATATATATATATACATAATATATATACATAAATATATATATACATATATATTACATATATATTTATATATACGTATATATGTCTGTGTCTGTCTCTGTGCTTTTGCGTGTGCCTGTGCCTGAGTATAAGTATATACAAATATAAACATACATATATATGTGCTTGTGCGTATGTTGTGCGTGTGAGTGTGCATGTAGGCATGAGTATAAGTACATATAAGTATATAATGAGTATAAGTATGTATAAGGCCGCGCGTGCTTGCGTTTGTGTTCCGTGTGCGTTTATAGTGTAAAAAATAATTACATAGTTATTTGACCAAGTTCGTCGTGCAATTATTCCACATACGAATAAAATGATTTTCAGGCTAAGTTCAAGTTGTTAATGTTAAATATGGATGTTTTAGTTCAGTTATTAGAGTTAACTTATTGGCCTTTGTTTTTAAACTGTGAGACTGAGGAGGTCAGTCAGCGCACCTTGATTTTTCGTTCTATCAACTTACTTTCTTTACTTTCAAGTATTTTCGGATGCTGTTTTGAGTCGCCATCTCCGTTCCTTCTGCTGGCAAAAGAGAAATTGAAATTAATTTTTAAAATGAGTGGATAAGATAAGATACAATACCCGTTTATGTATCCACAAAGGAATCACTTGGAACCATAAAACAAAGTGTTTCCGTTTTTTTTTTTTTTTCATAACGAACCGTTCCAGGAATGGGTATCACTTATTGAATTATTTACACCCCCCACTTATATAGAAAGGTTGAAGACAGATTAAAAGCAATCGTTCTTTACAAATACAGACAAATGCGTACAAGTGATAGGACTCTTAACATACCCAAATTAACCTGGGATTAGGTTAATACACTTAATGATCATTTAAATAAGATGATAATGGTAGTATTTCAATTGCCAATTTGCGGTTAGATAATATCCTGCTCTTGATTTTCGTACTGGATGAATGGACGAACTTAGAAAAATTAGAGACATCAACCCTATCCCTGTATATAAGTTCAACGTATCATTACCAGATCAGTAACATTCAATAAGATAATTTTCTTCGTCAAAGTTTTTGATATTTTTAATGTGTGATTTCTTTGTTTTACTTTTAACATCATTATTAAAATTATTATTATTGCGAAAAAAAACACTTTGTCCTCAGTCCTTTGAGATAAATTCATCCTCAGATCACTCGCTACTATTTCGTTATGTATTTACTTTTAAATCCTCAAGACCGTCATATAATTGCACAAACACTGCCTAAACTCCTCATTTATTAACGAAGGTAATTTTATTCTTTTCTTTTCTTTTACTTTACTCCTAAGTCTTCTTCTTCTTCATCTTCTTTTCCTCCCTCTTCCTTTTCTTATCCATTTATTAACAAAGATAATTTTATTATTTTCTTTTCTTTTACCTTTTCTCCCCCTCCTCCGCCTTTTAATTATTATTATTATTATTATTATTATTATTTATTATATATTATTATTATTATTATTATTATTATTTATTATCCTTTTTCACCTTCTCTCGATACCTGATACAGCTCCTCTCT
Organism: Penaeus vannamei; assembly: GCF_003789085.1. Classification (NCBI taxonomy): domain Eukaryota; kingdom Metazoa; phylum Arthropoda; class Malacostraca; order Decapoda; family Penaeidae; genus Penaeus; species Penaeus vannamei. The sequence continues at coordinate 81,277 of NW_020868792.1, forward strand.
TTCTCCTTTCCATTCACATTCTTCTCTGTCATTTTCCATCTCTTGCTCCTTTATAAACACAATTTTCATAATTGACATGAATATCGTATTCAATTAATAAACGATAAAAGAGACAGAGACAGAGACTAATTGACAGAAAGAGAGAGAGAGAGAGGATAGTGGGGAGGGAGGGGAGAAGAGATGATGTGCTAAGGGGGAGAAGGGAGAGAAAGAGTAGAGAGATAAGGGGGGTAGGTATGGGATGTAGTAGGGGGGGATGAAGGTTAGTGTATGGAGAGTGGAGGGAGGGTATGTTATGAACGTTAGAGTTAGATTCTGAGGGAGATATGTAGATGTTTAGAGTATGGAGGAGTAGGTGTTTATGAGTTAGTAAGTATGGAGAGATATTGGGGATGTAGGAGGGATGGGAGTTATTGAGAGATGAGAGATTATAGGGGGAGAGTAGATGGGTAGTGTATGAATTGATGTTGTATGTTTATGTTATTATTGGTTGGGGTGTGTTTTATTAGTGTGAGTTATTTGTTATGTTTGTTGATTTCTCATGTAGTATTCGTAGTGGTGTGTGTAGATGTTATTTGTATTGTTTATTGAGTTATGTTGTATTTATTTTATTGTGTTTTTTTTTTTTTTTGGGTGTGTTGTTGTATTGTTTGTTGTTATGTTATTTGTGTGGTTTATGGTTTGGTTATTTTACTCTGGTATCTCTCATTTATTGTTATCTTTATTATCCTAGTATTTTCTATTTTAGTTTCATGAGATGCATATAGGGGACAAGACGAGAGAGAGGGAAAACACCACCTCAGGTAGAATCCTTACAACACTGTCTAATACAGCGCCCATGTGGACTGTTACCTATCCTAGTCCCGGTTTACCAAACACAAACCTTAATCAGATAGATGAGTGTCAAGGGTGCACCTTGCGACGCCATGCTGGTTACAAACTCCCCGGTATACTTTAAAGAAATTTATCTTATTAAGCCGCTTGAACGTATGAGAAGGAAGAAGATGCGAAGTAAGTTTGTGAAATCCGCACAATTATCACAAGGAGTTTAGAGATATACGCGGTAACATACTGGGGAAGATATAATTTCTATTTTATCTCTACTAATTCAGGTTTGCCAGAATCCTTGCATACTGTTGCTTTTATTTCCATTACTATCATATTAATCCATTACTATATTATTGTGATTATTTATTAATTTTGACTATTATCTCTATCATCCATCATTCTCATTTTGTTTGTATCGTATCGCCATTTTTATTGTTTATATTATCTTTATTGGTTATTTGTTTTTATATTGTATTTTTTTGGTTTTTTTTTTTTTTGTTGTTTGTTTTTTCTTTTTTTTTTTTATTTTTTTTTTTTTTTTTTTTTTTTTTTTTGTTTTGTGTTGTGTGTTTTTGGGGGTGTGTTTTTGTGTGTTTTTGCTGTCTGTATATCTGTGGTGTATGTTATTTTGTTGTGTGGGGGGCGGGGTGAAGGAGATCTTTCTACCTCCTCCTCCTCCTCCTCTTTCCTCCTCATCCATTCTGTCTAATCCTGACAGTGAGATCTTGACATCTTGGAATCTGTCACCGACCTCGCAGTGAGACTCGATGGCGAAACAGGCGGCGCGTTCGCTGCCCCGATGCGGTGGTCGAAGCTGGCCCAGATGCTCTGTAATGCAACACATTAAGAATGGAACGCCCAGGTACGTTCTGTCGGGACATGCGCGAAACTACACGTACTGGTTTCCTATCCCTTTGTTTCCTGTAATGGGAAGTACGGGAGAGCGGGCGGACGTGCTGATGCGGGAGGATTACCACTATAATATCTTAGGTACTATCGATTAAATGCAATTAGAATTAGTACTACCTCTCTTACTGTGTTAAAAATATGTGTCTAGTTTGTCTCTTGATTGCGCGGTAGAGTTTCACGGAGAAAACAGGGAGAATGAGTTACGAACTGGTCGAATGCTGCGGGTGGGGGGGGGGGGAGTATTGCGCGAATCTATAACAAAAACTTATCTTTGGATCCTTAACTCCAGAATATATATATATATTTTTTTTTACACTTTCTATAAATTAGTTTTGTCACTCACACTGTCACTGTGGTATGATACGATAATCTTTATCATAATAGATAAACAAAAACAAAAAATTATCCTCGGATCCCTAACTCCAGAATAAAAAAAAAAAAAAAAAAATATATATATATATCTATATATATATATATATATATATATATATATATTAATATATATATATGTATATATTTTTTTTTCTCCAAAAATAATTTTTTTTTTATCATAATAGATAAAAAAAACAAAAAATTATCTTCGGCTCCCTAACTCCCAGAAAAAAAAAAAAAAAAAAAAAAAAAATATATATATATATAATATTATAATATATATATATATATAATATATTTTTTTTTTTTTTTTTTTTTTTTTTTTTTTTTTTTTTTTTTTTTTTTTTTTTTTAACACATACTCTAAAATTCACAAGCTTTACACATCCTGTCACTGTGGTATGACAATAAAATGCGGCAGTAAGGTGTTGAGATGACAGAGAGTGCCAAGCGTCAAATCACAGTTGAAAAACGTTTTGAAGTATTATGTCATCGCTAAAAATAACATCGCTTATCTTTCTTTGACCGAAGAGCAGTACTGCGCCATGAAAACACGGGGTAGCTCTCTTATTTCTCTCTCTCTCTCTTCTCTCTCTTATTCTCCTCTCTGTCTCTCTCTTATTCTCTCTCTCCCTCTTTCTCTCTACTCTCTCTCGTCTCTCCTCTCTCTCTCTCTCTTCCTCTCTCGTTCTCATCTTCTCTCATCTTCTTTCTCATCTCTCGTCCTCTCTCATTCTTCTCTCTTCTTCATCCTCCTCTCTGCTCTCTATATCCTACTATCTCTCTCTTTCTCTCTTTCTCTTCCTCCTCCTCTCTTCTCTCCTCCGTCTCTTTCTCTTTCTCTCTTCTCTCCCTACTTCTGCTGCTTTATTTCTCTCTCTCTCTCTCCTCTCTCCCTCCTCCTGGCCCGGCGGTCAACTGCCCGCGCTGATCGCTGAGACCATCCACGTAACCCTACCCGACTCCCCAGCCAGCAGACCCCCGCCTCCCCCAAGTCAACTAATATCCTTCTCGCCGTGAGACCCAAAGCCAAGACGCCCAAGAAGAGAAAGGTTGAAGCTTCTACACAATTAACACTCAAACGGAGCTATATAATAATATAATAATAATGATATGATGATAATAATAATAATAATAATAATAATAAAAGGAATAACCAGCGAATGGATCAAATCGACTCCAACCGCCACTGGGAGTTAATCACCTAAGGCAGCAGGTGCAAGAGGCTGCCGACCTACCACTGCCCCCCCCCTCCTACAGCAGTGCCACCAGTCATTGA
>NW_020868792.1:115517-118017 GCF_003789085.1 Penaeus vannamei
CTCACCCTGCGATTTTCCCTTGAGGCTTCTTGGGTGTGGAAAATACGTGCCATCTCATGTATTGGTAGGATTGCCTTACAAAGACCTTTGGCATTGACCAGATTCGCGATAGCAAAACTATGCAGCCTCACAACAGTCGATCCTACCTTGAGTTTATCAAGATGTCCTGACAACAACCAAATCCTTATTTACAGGGAAACTTTTTTTTTTTACTTTTACATCTCGTCCTGTAACGCCTTGAATTCATTCCCGGTTTGGCGATAGGACTATAGATAACAAAAAAGGTACGTACATGTTTGTGTAAGGGTTTGGGTATTGCTGGGTAGAGGAGGGGAGGTCAAAGGTGAGTCTGTGGGTTGGGCTGGGACGTAGAAAACGTGGCAGGTGGTCATGAAAAAGTCATATGCAGTATTAACAGGGTATTTTGACAGTTTTGCGTTTGTGCTTCACAGCATATGTGATTTACAGTACAGTATGTGTGACTGTATTCTTTGTTACAAGCTGTGCCTGGAATACCTAACATTTCCATATTACAAACTAATTATGAATTTTTTGCTTGGCGTAACCTTCATGCTTTCTGACCTGTATTGATCAAAACACTTTAAATAAACTTATGATCACGTAGTAGCATAAAATAAATGTGAAAATACAAACAAAATCAGATAAATGCCAAACACGTACGTGTATTTGTAAGGTAAAGACGTACAGCTTTCCATAATCCTTTTAATCATTGGCGCACTCATTAGTCACCGTGTATCTGATTTCTCTGGACCCTGAATATCCTCTCGTACAATTATGTTATTTTACCATTAGTCAGATCCTAAATTCTATTTCAAGGTTAGGTCCTGAAACAAGAAGTTCTAGAGCTAAATCATACTAAACATCTTGCCAGCAAACACGTGTATTCGTTAACGCAGGTATACAACAATTTTATAGCTTACATAGATATTATATAAACAATCGAAATAACCTAATGCAATCTTGAATTAGTTACTTTTTGGCTTTCGTTGGTTTTATGCTAATTTCGTCCCGTGTGAGAACTCACCCAAACGAACGCGATTTGCACAATTGGCAACGAACAGACACCACAGAGAACCGTGGATTTAGGTTTCTACCATTCGCCCGGATTTGCTAATCTTACTGGGAATGTCTTATTGTGTTGTTGTTTTTTTACGAGCGAGATCTTGTTGATTTTAGGCACTTTGTCATTGCGGTAGATTTAATTATACGTTGAAGGACGTGCGTAAGAGCGTGTTACTGTGCTTTTCTTCTGAATAAGTGTTGGGTAATGTTGCTGGTGCAAGCGTAATGTCTCAACGACACTTTGATGCACATTAATTTCCACAAAGATAATGAGGTGAAATGAACCTTTTATGAACGATTACTTGATTCTGGGCAAATTATCGCGCCATTAGTGACATATCATTGGCACTTGAGGGAATTTGTCTAGTTGACAATACGTGACGTCACAGTTCGAGGAAGGCCTTCGTCCCGCGCGCGAGTTGTGACGCCGCCGCAGCCGACGCGACGGCGGGCGCTTCGTATGAATGATGTCTGTAGCGCTTATAACAATCGTGGAACTAACGTACTATAATAATTTCGTCGTTCTTTATTACATTAAGAAGAATCAGCAAAGCCCAGTACCCCACTACAGAAATCAAATGAAAGTAAAATAAGTAGATTATGAAAAACAATAAAAATATCGAACCAGCGATCTAATGTCACACACGAGGGGCTGACGTCGCTGGCCGATAATCCGGTCACCTGAAGAGGGTTTTTTTCTTTCGACAACTCTATCTGCAAGAGTTTCTAGTATCGGTGTTTGTTATTACTTGCGTAAGTAATTTTGTAATCAAAATAACGCTGAGAGCTCTATGATCGAAATAATTCCTAATAATTATTCATGTAATCAATGATGTGGTTTGTTGATTTGGATATTTAGTTAAAAGAGTTTCGTAAACTTTATAGAGAGGAATATGGTTTGAATAATGACGATTTAAACCATGGTTGAGACATCTAAACTTGATTATAGATATATACGAGGATGTTTTATCTGAATATACTAGCATTAAAGTCCTAAATGGTCGGAGATGAAATCCTTCCCAAATTTCACTGTTGTTGACAGTCTCGCTCCATTGCGAATGATTTCCACAACAGCATTATATCTATCTATCTATATCTATTTATCTATCTATCTATATGTATGTATGTATGTATAAACAATCCAAAACAAAATTGCACGGATACACGCGAAATGAGGACATCACATCATACCCACACACGGATCTTTCCCCACCCTCCCCTCCCCTCCCTTTCCCCTGTCACAGCACCCCTCTTCTCGCAACGGAAGCTCATCATGGCGTTCATTCTTTTCATTTCACTCTCGCCAACGAGCTCTTGCCGTTGTATCATTACGCGTATCCGCAGCCGCCTCCTGCTGTCCACGCCTCGCACCGACGACTCTCGAATGCCAACAAGGTCCTTATGAGTTATTTGGACC
>NW_020868792.1:125517-128017 GCF_003789085.1 Penaeus vannamei
ACCAAGGAATGTCGCAAATCCCCGTTGCCATCCCTTGTCCTCGCGTTTGCCAATGGTCTGCGCTGCATCGTGTGTTTCACGCTTAAAGATATCCTGTAAAGCTACAGGGTCTATCAGGTTTTCGAGCACTGTGAACCGATCAGAGACTGCTGTGGCAAATCTCTATGCATACTCCTCCCTCAATCGCTCCAGATGAAACACCCTGGAATGGGCACTGGAGTGACGGGGAATTTTCAAGTGGACCTGTACGATTCCTATAAACAATCTATGGCTGGTACCACGGAACTCGACCCTCCGGTAAACCCTGCAGTTTTGGAGGATCCTCCTGCGAGTTCTAACAAGAATGTGGTTGATCTCCTTGGTCGCAGTAAGCGCATCGCTATACCGATTCCATATATATTATCTATTTATTATCTATATCTATATCTATATCTATATATATGTGCACACACACACACACACACACACACACACACACACACACACACACACACACACACACACACACACACACACACACACACACACACTCACATAGAGGCACAGACTTACATATATATACAGACACACACACACATATATGTGTAAAACCAGGTCCTCGCCACTTCACGTCAGCACTTTGCTACTGAGCTAGCTTTAGTAATGTTTGTTTAACAAAGTTATGAAGTCAAACATTTATCCGTTCTTTATTCATAAATATTCTAAAAGAAATAATAAAACAAAGGAAAAAACAATTTCAGTTTAATCAAGTAAATCAAAGCAGAGATTTCTACCTGAATACAAATTTAAAATGAATTCTTTGGTAAACAATTCTCGTAGCAAGTAATTTTGGAAAACCATGGAATGCCACATAGTTTAGCAACACTTTCCTTGAAAACAAAAGTAATGCAAAATTGAAGACCCGAGTAAATCAAGTACTTACAAACATTTTTCAAGTATGAACAATACATATACATGCATAGAGATACATGTTTTTTGTGTGTGTATATGTATGTATGTATGTATGTATGTATGTGTGTGTGTGTGTGTGTGTGTGTGTGTGTGTGTGTGTGTGTGTGTGTGACGCGCGCGCGCGCGTACATGTAGGAACGAAAATTTCATTCAATATTCATTTTAGTATGGGGAAAAAATCTGCATTGTGCCAAAAGTATTTTCACTGATGTCTTCTGTCTTGCTACAAAAATCCTGAATAGTCAATTACATGATACCTGGTGTAGATTTTTTTTTCATATATAGTTGTTTATCAGAACACTCAAAGTGAGCTTCTCACAGGCACAGAATAACATAAATTTACATAAAAATTACAAAATCAAATGGGATGCAATGCATAAATATACTATACACACAAATGAAACTTGTAACCAGTTGTCATACAGTTATTTTATGTAGGTAAAGTAAAAACCCAATAGGCTACCTTGACATCTTCAGTTTGTTGGAAACTGATTTTTAAAATGAAAAATTATAAACTTTTTATTTTCCAATATCAATGTGACATAATCTTACTCCAAATACTGAGTATTGCAGGTAAGGAGAAAAAATCATAACATTCTTATAACACATACTCATTTTCAAAATATTACTAACCAATATAAATAAATAACCAAAATATAGTAGATGTTGCATTACATATGTATTACTCATGTCGTGAAAAACAATTTACTCTTACTTCACACTCCTAAAAACACTCTTACTTCAATCACAGCTTAGAAAATGAAAAAGAAATAGTGATAAAAAATCAAATGAACTTGCTTAGAACGTTTAAGCAAAACTGACATGAACAAACTAAAAGGTCTGATGTATGGCAGTAGAAAGCTCTTCATCTGCTGGAAACTGCCAACAGTTTGGAGTACAATTTGGGTCATCATGTTTATGACTGGCATCCTGGAAAAGAAGGAATAATGAAAAAATATAAGAAAATACGTTAGCATTTTCTGTGGCAATATGTTGCAGGATTTCATATGAAAGAAAAAAGAAGAAAAATAAGTAAATAGCAAGAAAGATAGGGAGAGGTGGAAGACAACAGAGGGAGAGGGAGAGGAGGGAGAGGAGAGGGAGAGGGAGAGGAGAGAGGGAGAGGGGAGAGAGGAGACTCCCCACGCATAAATATAAGGAGAGGTGGAAGCCAAGAGAGGGAGAGGAGGAGGAGGAGAGTGAGAGTGAGGAGAGAGAAGAGAGAGAGAGGAGAGGAGGGAGAGAGGAGGGAGAGAGGGAGAGAGAGAGAGAGAGAAGAGAGAGAGAGAGAGAGAGAGAGAGAGAGAGAGAGAGAGAGAGAGAGAGAGAGGAGAGAGAGAGAGAGAGAAGAGAGAGAGAGAGAGGAGAGAGAGGAGAGAGAGGGAGAGGGAGAGGAGAGAGGGAGAGAGAGAGAGAGAGAGAGAGAGAGAGAGAGAGAGAGAGGGAGAGAGGAGAGAGAGGGAGGAGGAGGAGAGAGAGAGGGAGAGCAGAGAGAGGGGAAGTAGAGGAGGGAGAGGGAGAGAGAGATAGAGGGAGGGAGAGGAGAGGG
>NW_020868792.1:145517-150517 GCF_003789085.1 Penaeus vannamei
GGTGTTGGTGATGACTTGGCAGTGTGACATCAATGGTGTACGTAGGAACTAGCTAGTGGCTGACAGTCATGGATGTAGCGATGACTGCAGGTCGGTTGAGTTCATGATGTGTGCAGACTGGCATGTGACAGTCATGGTTATGTAGCCGAATGACTGGCAGTGGTGCTTAGTCATGTGTTGGTGCATGACTGCCGTGTCTGTCAGTCAGCTGTAGTGATGCACTGGCCAGTGGTGTTAGTCCATCGTGTGGTGATGACTGGCACGTCGGTGGGACCATTCCATGCGTTATTGGTGTAGCGATGACGGGCAGCTGGTGTTAGTCATGTTTAAATGTAGCGAGGCACTGCCAGTTGGTGTTAGTCATGCGTGTGGTGGATGACCTGGCAGGGGGACAGTCATGGTTGTAGCCGATGACTTGGCAGTGGTGTTAGTCATGGTGTAGCGATATGTACTGGCAGTGAGGTGTTAGTTCATGGTGCTAGCCGATGACTAGGCCAGTGGCGTGACAGGGTCATGGTGTAGCCCCCGAGACGGGCAAGTGGTCTGTTAGTCATTATCTTGTTGTGTGATGACTGGCAGTTCAGGTGACAAGTCATGCGTGTAAGACGTGATGCACTGGCTTAGTGTGATTAGTCATGTGTCAGCGTGCATGACTGGCTAGTGGCTGTCAAAGTCATTGCGTGCTAGTGTGACTGGCAGTGTCCTATTTGTGTTAGTCATGCGTGTGGTGATGACTGGCCAGTTGGTGTTAAGTCATTGTGCTGTCGTGATGGACTGGCAGTGGTGCACCAGTCAATGGGGAATGTGATTGTAGCGATGACTGGCGAGTGGTGTTAGTCATGGTGTGTGATGACTGCGCCAGTGTTGTCCCAGTCATGCGTGTAGTACAACATACCTAGTGATGCACTGGCCAGTTGGTGTTAGTCATGGTGTGCGTGATGACTGCAGTGCGTGACAAAGTCATGGTGTAGCGCATGACTGGCAGTGGCTGTTATGTCATGGTGTCGGTGCAATGACTATGCAGGTGTGACAGTTCATGGTTTGTTAGCGATGACTGGGCAGTGTGTTAGCTCATGGGATGTGGTGATGACTGGCAGTGTTGTCAGTCATGTGTAGGATTGACTGGCAGGGTGTTAGTCATGGTTGTGGTGATGACTGGCAGTGGTGACAGTCATGGTGTAGCGATGACTGGCAGTGGTGTTAGTCATGGTGGGTGTGGGTGATGACTGGCAGTGTTGTCAGTCATGTGTAGTGATGACTGGCAGTGGTGTTCAGTCCATGGTGTGTGATGACTGGCAGTGGTGGACAGTCATGGTGTAGCGATGACTGGCAGTGGTGTTAGTCATGGTGTGGTGATGACTGGCAGTGGTGACAGTCATGGTGTAGCGAGACTGGCAGTGGTGTAGTCATGGGTACGTGATGACTGGCAGTCGTGACATCATGGTGTAGCCATGACTGGCAGTGGTGTTAGTCATGGTGTGGTGGATGACTGGCATGTCAGTCATGGTGTAGTGATGAACTGCAGTGTTTAGTCATGTGTGGTGATGACTGGCAGTGGTGACAAGTCATGGTGTAGGATGACTGCCAGTGGTGTTAGTATGGTGTGATGGTGTGTTAGTCATGGTGTGGTGATACTGGCAGTGACAGTCATGGGTGTAGCGATGACTGGCAGTGGTGTTAGTCATGGTGTGGTGATGACTGGCAGTGGTGACAGTCATGGTGTATGCATGACTGCGCAGTGGTGTCATGGTGTAGATGACTGCACAGTGGTTGTTAGTCATGGTTGTGGGTGATGACTGGCAAGTGGGACCAGTCATGGTGTAGTGATGACTGGCAGTGGTTTAGTGGTTGGTGACATGGTGTCATCAGGTGTGTGATGACTGAGTGGTGTTTTAGTCAGTGGTGTGGTGATGGACTGCAGTGGTGTTAGTCCATTGGTTCATTGTGGGTGATGACTGGCAGTGGGTGTTAGTCATGGTGTAGGTGATGACTGGCAGGGTGGTGTGGTAAGTCATGGTGTGCGTGATGACTGGCAGTGTTGTCAGTCATGGTGAGACCAGTGGTAGTGATGACTGGCAGTGGTGTTTAGTCATGGTGTGGTGATGACTGCAGTGGTGACAGTCATTGGTGTAGCGATGACCTGGCAGTGGTGTTAGTCATGGTGTATGACTGGCAGTGTTGTCAGTCATGGTGTAGTGATGACTGGCAGTGGTGTTAGTCATGGTGTGGATGACTGGCATTGGGTGACAGTCATGTCATGGGTGTGGTGTCAGTAGTCATGGTGCTGGCAGTGGTGTCAGTCAGGTCTGGCAGTGGTGTTATCATGGTTGTGTGGTGATGACTGGCAGTGGGTGTTATCATGGTGTGGTGATGACTGGCAGTGGTGACAGTCATGGTGTAGCGATGACTGGCAGTGGTGGTCATGGTGTTGAGTGATGGCAGCAGTCATGTGTAGTGATGACTGGCAGTGGTGTTAGTCATGGTGGCTGGTGGTGATGACTGGCAGTGGTGACAGTCATGGTGTAGGTGATGACTGCGCAGTGGTGTTAGTCATGGTGTGGTGATGACTGGCAGTGTGTCAGTCATGGTGTAGTGATGACTGCAGTGAGTTAGTCATGTGTGGTGAGATGACTGTGTGTCATGGTGGTGATGACTGCAGTGGTGTGTGGGTGTGGGTGATGATACTAGCGTTTACTATGGGCCGATGGGATGACGACATCACGATTAAATATGACTAAAATCTGATACAGTAATCATGAATGACGTGATAATGACATTCTTACGAACGTGAATTAGAAAGATAAGGGAATGATCATGATTGAGATAAAAAACACAAAAATACCCACTCATAATGGCGAGCCGATAGCGTTTGCGTCAGAGCCGAAGGCCGGGTGACGGGCGGGACGGAGCCCCTGGTCGGCGGAGCGAGGGTGGAGGGACGTGGCCGCCGCCGCCTGCTTGCCCGTGACCGGCCTTCCAAACGCTTTTGCGAATACAGGATAGACCCATTAGTGGTCCGTGCTCGAGATTGGGCAATGATCGACTACTGAACTTGATGTTTCCATGATATATATATATATATATATATATATATATATATATATATATATATATATATATATATATATATTATATATTCGCTTGTAAAATGTGTTATTTGAATGTATAAAATACAGCTACATCATCTGCTTTCAACATGAGATGAGATGAATGGTTGAACAGTTACATGACTCAACGCTTGCTTTCCCAAGCAGCAGTGCTTGGACGCACTCGATGAAATGTGAAACCGTTCTGCCATTCGATTCTCGAAAAAGGCCTTCATCATTTTTTTTATTAATTTAGAAATTAACGAAAATCTCGTAAAAGCATAGCAAAATCATAAATGATAGAATGAATAATATTGACTAACATTACAGGATAGTATATGAAGAAAAACTATAAATTTTTCGCGAAAATACGAAGGTAGAAAAGGAACATAAGAAAAAAAGTTTATTGAAACCGGAATTCTACAGAGTGGTTCATTAAATTAGCAATTGCTTGCCCAGTGTGTTGGGCCGTTCACATACACCGGCAAGGTCATGGCGGCTGCATTGGTCTTTGAATGAAAGGAAGTTGCTGTCACCGCCATTATTGCTCTTTAATTTCCAAGGTCAACCGCTTTTTCCTCTATCTCTCGCTCTTCATTTATTTTCTTGATTTCTACAACTTGGACTGTAAACAAAAGGATTTTGCATAAGTAACAGTGAAGACTGACAGATTTGCGGTTTAATTTGATAGTAATACAGAAAGCTTAATGCTTTCATAAAATAACAATCATAGAGATATATCAGTTTGATTTCAGGTGAATTTCGCCATTTAATTGGCCATGTTTTCCTTTGTTCTTCCCTACTTCCTGTACGAGTCAGTCATGAAGACTTACATTAGCGTGAATGGCAAGAACGCCATCGTAGTCGGCTGAAAGGACTTCGACGTAGGCCCTTCCGTCGCCGCCCACAGTCACGCTCTTGCCCGTGCAGGAGCCTCCGTCCTTCGACCCGGAGATGACGTCGCAGTACGTACCCGCAGGAAGGCAAGTCTGGAAACACATACGGATCATGAATGCGTCTTGCCGTGTTTGTTTTATTCTTATAATCTGCGGCACTGGATCTATGAAGCGAAACCTGTCATGATGATGCTGGAATCACGGACCTGCAGCGTCTCCTTCAGATCCCATCCGTCGTTGTTGATGGCCAGGAAGCCCTTGTTGCCTCTGCAGAAGGCGATCTGGTTGCTGCCGTTGTCCCACCAGTCGTTCATGTCCGTCCCTGTTGCAATTCGTGATGGCTAGTCATTGATTTATCTGATGCAGGCAGGCTCAGATATTTCTGGTGGCAGCAAAAATGATGATTCGTTGCAAATTATCGTTTTCAAAGTCGTAAGCCCTGCGGTTTTCGAACTCACCATGGGCAACATTCCGGAACTCCACCATGTTGTAGATCTGCCTCCAGCGGTGCTCGCAGATCCAGCCGTTCCCGCAGCTGCCGTCGGCGTTGAAGCTCGGGCTGATGATGTTGAAGCTGCCGTCGTGAGGAGGTCCGATCCAGTCGTTCTTATCCTGGCCATTCTCCCACCATTGGTCCCAGTAGTACGACGACATCACGCGGGTGAAGCCGTAAGGCCAAGCCAGCATGAACGCGTTAGCCATCTGCAGGTACATTTTTGCTTTCGTAACGCTTTAATGGCAAGATTAAGATATGAAGCAAGCAGTTGTTTATGATATCCAGATGCAAAACATACTTGCCAATTTTACTAGTGTTCTGAAGGGACATGCTCCGTCTAGAAGCCTGGCTTCTCCAAAGGAAAATACGCTCTATTCCATTCTCTTATCAGGATCAGGATGTTCAGATGTTCAATCATACGCAAACGAACACACCTTGTACCATCTGGAGACGCGGAAGGTGAGGATCATGTCTCCGCCGGCGCCGTGGCCTCGCTGGTTGTCGTGGTTATCGATGAACACC
>NW_020868792.1:163017-183552 GCF_003789085.1 Penaeus vannamei
GATAGCAACGTTATTCCGAAGCTGAAATTAAAGACAAAGAAAAAGGAAATGGTAATAAGAATGGTTAATGAGAATGAGAAAACTAATAATGATGATCATAATAATAATGATCAAACGGATAATGATATTCATGATGATAATGATGATAAAACTGATAATGATATCCATGTTAACAATAATGAAAATAATAATGAAAGCAACATCCATGATTACAATAATGATAATGACACCAGAATTACAGTGATAATAATAATGATAATAACGATGATAATGATGATAGTAACAATAATAATAATAGTGGTAATAATACGAAGAAATTGATATCAATAATAATTATCATGATATTAATAACAATGCTAACATTATCAATAATGATAAAGATATGGATAATAATGATACTGGAAACAAGAAGAATAATAACAAAAAAGGATGACAATAATAATACTAATAATAATGATGACAATTATAACAGAAACAACAACAATAATAATGATAATAAGTGATAATAATGATAATGATAACAATAATAACAATAACATGATGATGATGATAAGTGATAATAATAATAATAATAATAATAATAATAATAATAATAATAATAATAATAATAATAATGATGATGATAATGATAAAATGATAATAATAATGATAACAATACTAATATCAATAATGATATTGGTATTGATGATAATGATGATGAAAATAATAATAATTATTATAGTAGGAATAACAATAATAATATTGTAAATATGTTAGAAATATTGGTAATAATGAAAATTATAATAATGATAAGAATACTGATAAAACAGTAACAATAATGATAATCATATCATCATTAGTATGATGATAATGATAATAATGATTATTTGAATACTGATAAAAACATAAAATTGTAATAATGATAACAACAATAGCGATAAAATTAATAATAAATATAATGATAAGGTATCAATGATAATGATAATGATATTAATAATGATGATAATAATGATAATGATAATAATAATGATAATAATAATGATAATGATATTAATAATGATGATAATAATGATAATGATAAAATAATGACAATAATAATAATAATAATGATAATGATTATAACAATAATGATGATGATGATAATAAAACTAATAACAATTACATTGATAATGATGATGATAACAATGATAATGATAATGGTTATAATAACGACAATAACAACAACAACAACAACAACAACAACAATAATAATAATGAGAATAGTAATAACATTAATGATAATAGTAATATTGATGATAGTAATGATAATGATAATAATAATAACGATAACAATGATGATGACGATATTAGTAATAACAATAATAATAATAATAATAATAATAATAATAATAATAATAATAATAATTAATAATAATAATAATAATAATAATAATAATAATAATAATAATAATAATAATAATAATAATAATAATAATAATAATAATAATAATAATAATATAATAATATAATATATAATAATAATATAATAATAATAATAATAAGAATAGTAATGATAATATCATTCATGATGATAATGATGATGATGATTATAATGATAGTAATGATGAAATTAAAAATAGAAACAATATTAATAACGATAGTATTATCATTACCATTAGTATTAAAAACAATAATGATAATAATAATAAAGATAATGATAATAACAAAAATAATCAGAATGATTATAACGGTGAAAACAATAATAGTAATAATGATAATAATAATAATAATAATGATAATATTAATAATAATAAAATAATAATGTTCGTAATAATAATGATAATAATAGCAATAATGATAATGATATTAATAATGGTGATAATAATGATAATGATAAAATAATGACAATAATAATAATGATAATAATGATTATAACAATAATGATGTTGATGATGATAATAAAACTAATAAAAAATACAGTGATAATGATAATAATAATAATAATGATAATATAATAAATAATGATAAAGTAATATAATGGCAATCATGATAATGATGATAGTAATAATAATGGTGATAATAATAATAACGATAATAATGATGACGACGATAATAATAATAATAATAATAATAATAATAATAATAATAATAATAATAATAATAATAATAATAATAATAATAATAATAATAATAATAATAATGATGATAATATGATGATTAAATGAAAACAATAGTAATCACGATAGTATACCGTTAGTATTAAAACAATAATAATAATAATAATAATAATGATAATGATAATAACAAAAATAATCACAACGGTGAAAACAATAATAGTAATAATGATAATAATAATAATAATGTTCGTAATAATAATGATAATAATAGCAATAATGATAATGATGATAATGATGATGATAATAATAACAATAACAACAACCACAACAAAAATGATAATAATGATAATGATAAAGATTACGATGATGATGATACTATTACTACCACTAGTACTACTACTGCTTCACTACTACACCTAATATTGATAATAATAATGATAATAGTATTAATAATACCGACTATAATATTAATACTAATGCTAATAAAATGATAATGATAATTATAATAATAATGATAGCAATAAATAATAATAATAAAAGTAATAATGCTAACAATGATAATGATAATAATAATGATAAAAATAATGATAATAATGATAGTTGTTGAATACAGATATTAGGTTATTTTGAACTGTGTTTGATTTAGTATGTAAATTGTTAACCTTTAGATTTCTGATAATTATTTATTTAGTATGATTTACTTAAGTGTATTATAAGATGAATTCCGTTTTCTTTGAATGGCCGAATGTTGTCATGCGAGAAATGGTTTATTTTTTGCATTTTTGGGACATTTATCACTGTGTAATATTTTCCAAAAGGTAGAAAACGTATCATTATGGATTTATAAGAAGTATTACAGTGTAAAGAATTGTATCTGTGTAGAAACGGCATAAATGTTTTTGAGGTAAATTTGTATTAGTTCGTATTCCCTTTTGTGATGGACGAGATCTGAATGCTGTCGACATCATGGTTACATCTTAAAATCCGGTTATCAAGGGCACTTGATGGAATTCAACCGCCAGACTGTGCTGTGCACAGCGGTAGAGATTCTAGGCGTCCCTAAGTTGTAAAAATAACCCATGCTAACCAGTATTATCGAATAATACAATGTATCATTGTGTGATGCTGGAGATGTGACCTGTTTGGGATGGTTGTTACCTTGTTAATGTTGATAACACAAATCTAAAATCGAAGCTAAAATCGGTCTTTGTCGGAAAATTCCTAAAAGTTTGAATAATCTCTAATTAAGTTCAAAGCAAGTTACAAACAAGTAAAAAATAATAACGGTAATTTACTACCATTATTTTAGGATACGGCTGATTTGTAATGTCCACACCCAATAACCACGCCCTCTTGTCAGCAAATTTAATTCTTTACAACCCCCCTTCTACGCTGCTTTCGCGACGGCCCTAATATAGGTGAAAGGCACATATATTTAATTCTAGTGGCTTTGATTATGACTAGGTGCATTTTGGCTTAATATATGTTATTGTGATACAATGATTCATTACTATATTGTGTACTTGTTGCAGCACCGTGATGTTAACACTGTTTATTTTGCTGATTTAGGGAACTGCTTTTTTTTTTTTTTTTTTTTTTAGATTTTTCGATTTTTCTTGCCGATTTTGATGAAACTCACTCCCTTTTATTTAGACCCCTTCTCATTGCCTGTGGTCGATTTTTTTTTTTCGAAATCGCCTGAACAGTTTTTGAATTATTGTAAAAAAAAAAGAACCCCCCCCCCCAAAAAAATGAAAATGAAGTGAGGGGTGGAAATCTTCATGTCTTCAAAAACGATAAAACATTAAATTTTCTTTGATTTTTGTACAGAGCTATCCTATAGCTACAACTTGTTCGACATTCTTTTTTGAATTTCGACTTACTTTTTATTTTGGGTGAATTTTTGTAGTAGTCTACTTCACGAAAATAAAAGAAGTGAAAAACTTTCTGACGTTTGTCACTTTTACAAGAAGCACAGGGAAAAATTGCAAACAAAATTTCGAACAAGTTGTAGCTATTTAATTTTTCCACAAAGCCATAAAATGTAAATTTTGTCCTAATTTGCGCCTGTGAGGATCTCCACGATACCTAGAGGCGGTATACCGAGATGGCATTTTTCGTTTTCTTCATCTTGCCATGACTAACTTGGTATCAACAAAACAAGGTATAAGATTAGTCTTCCTACACCATAATCCTCTGTCATGTACCTGCATTCCAAAGTCTTCCGGACATTGCCAGCACGAAACGGTTTCTCAAAATCTTGTGTATAGTGTAGAGTATGGCAATGATCTGTTTTTTTTTTATTATTATTATTATTATTATTATTATTATTATTATTATTATTATTATTATTGTTTTTATTTTTATTATTATTATTATTTTAATGGTCAATGTAGGCCTATACACCCCCCGGTGTATAGTATTGACCATTAAAATAATAATAATAATAATAAAAATAAAAACAAATCATACAGCCATTCTTCTACTATTATATGCAGAAGCCATTTTTGAAAAGTCGACCTTACTTTTTTTTTGGTGAATATTTTCCGAAGGTGACTGTTAAAACACCCTAATAGGAGATTTTGAAAATATATGTCACTTTTATGAGAAGCACATGAAAATATTGCAAATCCTTATTGCATCATGTAATACATATATTATTCAGCTACAAAATGAGCCATTATACGTTAAAATCGGACTAAAAATACTTGTGTTATGCATAAAAATGTGAAGGATCTAATAATCATGATCTTTTTCCTTCTCATTATTTATACATTTTATATGACAAATCATGTAGGAAATACTTGTATTTGATATAATTATCTGTTATTTACCTATTATTGTTCCTCTAATGGGATTTTACAATGTATAATAATGGTCGAAAAAATAACTTCTCCAGTCGGACGGGAATCACGCGTCCTTTTCTCAGCGCGGCCGTGCGTCACAGCATTATGACGTAAGTCCCTTTACATCTGCGGAATGGTGGTGTTTAACTCTACGGGCCACATAGCCAATTTTCATAGATCTTGGAGTACCTCTTGCTAGGATTTCACACATAATTAAAACTTCCTTCAAAGAGGACTTGTCTGACTTGATTAATTCTCAACGGCCTGAAAGCTGTAGCATAAAGCACTATGACAGGTTTATGCAAGATGTTTTCATCTATGGTTTATACAAAACAAGAACAAGACAGTGTGATATTGTGACCGCAAGAATCAGGCTGGGATATAGATTGTACTGGCAGGTCAGTACAGCCTGTAATGTTGAAGAAACGAAGTGTAAATTATGCAATGAAGAATATAAGCGAACACGTACATTATATCTCAGAGTGCCATGTAATACAGCCTTTCAGACCACCTAGCATGAGGTATGGAGAACTATGTAACTACTTCATATCATCTGATGTCTTGGAAGATATAATTATGTTATATCCTAAATTTGGAATGTAGTATCACATGACCACATATCAAATGTTACATTGCCTTTCCACGCCCAAGCCGTATGCCGGCTTGATAGATTACTGATTGTTCTTTTCTTTTAAATTATATATTTTAGACCGTAATAATTTTATGATCTAGATTTACACTGTAATACTATTATATAATGCTTTGACCATGCATCAAATGTACCACAGCTTGCCCACGCCTGTGCAGTTAGCCAGGGTGGTAAATAAAGGACTAAACTAAACTAAGACTCCCGTGAAAAGACGAAATACTATTATAGGGCAATGTAAGAGTATGTATATAAGGTATATAAGCACATATATATAATTTTCGTGTACCCCATGACCTTTTGTTTATTTATATTGTAACTCCCGTTTGTTTCTTTGTTTGTTTGTTGATTGTTTTTTGTTTGTGTTTTCTGATATTTCTAAAAGTTATTGAACACATTTTAATGAGACTTTAACCAAAGGTGTGTGTTAGCCTAACTCTAACGGTTATTGCACTTTGGTGGTGATGCAGACCATGGTTTGGATCCAGGATTTTTTTCTAACTCGAAAAGTTATGAGCAGATTTTAAAGTTTTACCTGAGGTTTGTCTTACCTAATAAATAAAATTTTGGTGGTGATCCGGATCATATGGCAATCCTACCTCCCATTTTTTTGGGGGGGAAGGTTTGCATTTTCGATTTTTTTTGCTCATAGATCAAACTATGTATGATGAAAACATAAATAAAATAGAATACTCCATAAAAAAATCTTCATTATCGTGAAATTTAATAAGCTTTCAAAAATAAACTCATTATTTTTATTATCTCTAATCATTGCGTCACAATTGCCAATTTTCTAAGGTAACGTGGAAAAATAATATTTCAGTCGACATCGAAAATGGCTGCCACCACCTAAACAATAACGGTCGGGCCTTGAAATTTCCAGGGGGGAACCGGGGGCCGAGGAACTCCCTGAAAATGCATTTAAATCAAATTCGGCAAAGTAGGCGAAAATCGCCGAAAAAAGACCAGACTTTACTCTGATTTGCTTGCAGCGAAATTGTTATTCAATCTACAATAAAGGCTTAAGAGTGAAAATCGAATTTGACCACGCTGGACATTGCCAATTCTGAGAATTGTTGAAGCGTTCTCATAATAATAATGATGATGACAGGAATAATAATAATTAAAATACAATAGCAATGATAGAAATAATAAAAATAACAACAATACTAATAATAACAAGGATAATAATGATAATATTAATAATAACAACAACAATGATAACAATAATAATAATATCAACAATAACAATGATAATGATAATCACAAAAACAATGATAATTATGATGATTATTATTTTTGTTAATATGACGTATACACATACACATACATATACACACATACATACATACATACATACATATATATATATATATATATATATACACATATATATATATATATATATATATATATATATACATATATATTACATACATATATGAAGATAAATTTGAATGATTACATAGTAATTAAGAACGAGGAAGCATATGTTGAGACTCACATAAGGAAATGATTTTTCCTGATCCTTATCTTCTCTTACACTTCGCTTACAATAGCGTCACCGTGACTACAGTAGAAATTCCATATTTTTTGTGACTGCATCTGCAATCATATTTTTATAAACGTTCTATTTGAAATACAAAGCAACTGCGTGACTAGTTTATTGATTTCATTAGAAATTGGAAAATAAATTAAGGCCAAAAAAGTTTGTCATTGCTTCAGACAATTGCAATGTCATAATTGTAGAAAAACTGTAAAAGAGAAACCCCCTCATTTCTTGACAGTCACAAATTACACAGCAAGTCTTCTGACTACAACCAAACGTATTTACAGATATCTTAAATACAATAGCATCTATTGCATGAGATATAAAGCGACTTAATGTACTTCACGACTGAAATTGTAATGAGAACATAACCCTTCTCTTCTGTACAACGTGGTCGGGGTGATTCATCATGGTTATGATCCGTTTTATTATTTTTTTTGTAAGACTATATCAGTGACAACAGAGAAACAGCAGGTGCGTCTGCAAGGCTTGAGAAGACATCGTGCTCGCTCTTATATAACCGACTTCTGTAGGTTTTCGTACTACTTCTCCTCTTGCCCAAAGGTGAGCATCTATGTTAATTCACTTGACAATGTGTCTAACTTATCCTTGTAAAATGAGTCACTGATTTTTGAGCCAGGTTTGTTTTGGAGCTAGAGGGCTTTATGAGCTTATACTGAATACCATTCAAATTAAAGGCTCATGATATCTGAAATTTAGAAAATTCAAATTAAAAAAAGTTAAAGTTTTCCAGAAAATGTACATTTAGAAAACAATCATAGCGGAATTCGACGTCGCAATCTACTTTTTTTTAAACAAGCACTTCAAATCTTAGGCGACAGCAATGCTGAGGGTCGCGCCTCTGGTAGTGCTGTTGGCTGCGGCCGCACAGGCGCAGTGGGATCCCAACTCTAGCAATGGACAGGTCAGTCATTTTGCTTAACCTAACATAAGTCCTACATAATGCACAGTACTGGATTTTTTTTTTATTCCTTTTAGTACTTTTCAGAGTTATCCAAATCATTAAAACTACTGTTCATGATAGATTATTTTAGTACCATTCTTAAAATATAAATATTAACATAAGACAGCAGATCCAATGCTACCCTCATAACTTATCTTCTACAAGGTTATCGTCCACTTGTTTGAGTGGAAGTGGCCGGACATCGCCGCCGAATGCGAGAACTTCTTGGCTCCCCGAGGATTCGCCGGCGTTCAGGTAACCACGGACTCACATTCCAACACTGAAAACGTTTTACGCAGTGGAATGATGTGACATCCCCTAGGAACCATATCACAAACGCTTTAAATATTCTATGTCATATACATACAAAAAAAAATCTTTCTCGGAAGGTATCACCACCCACTGAATGTCTGGTAGCATACCAGGGAGATGTGCAGCGGCCGTGGTGGGAGAGGTACCAGCCGGTGTCCTACAAGATCGTCTCTCGCTCTGGCGACGAAAACGCCTTCAAGGACATGATAACTCGATGCAACAACGTGGGAGTAAGGTAAATTCATCCCTATATACTGACAATTAGAATACTAAAGAAATAGAGGACTGCCGTCACCAGAGTAGCATTACCTCGTCTCCAGGATCTACGTCGACATCGTGGTGAATCACATGACCGGTTGGTGGCCAGCGGGCACAGGAAGCACCGGTGGGTCCTCCTTTGACTCAGGCGCACAGTCCTACCCCGGTGTCCCCTACTCCGGTTTTGATTTCAACGACGCCAACTGCCACACCGGATCCGGTGACATCGAAAACTACGGCGACGCCAATCAGGTACAATATGTGTAAAAAAATTGATGTAAAAAAATAGTAGATGTGAAAACAAATTGAATTATGATGAATCAACCGGGTTTGGTAACGAAATTCGTTACATTTACAGCCTTCACTATCATATTCACTGTAGGTACGCAACTGCAAGTTGTCCGGGATGAACGACCTGAACCAAGGCACTGACTACGTGCGAGGCAAGATCAGGGACTACCTCAACACCCTTATCAGCTTCGGTGTCGCCGGCTTCCGCGTCGACGCCAGTAAGCACATGTGGCCTGGGGACATGAAGGTATACATACAAAAAAAAAGACTTTTGTAAAAGGAATTCGTACCTTCTTTTTACGTCACTCTCTCAATGCCCTGGCAAGTACTGATCGCTGTTTCTTTTTAGGCCATTTTCGATAGCCTGGACGACCTCAGTCCAGATATCTACGGGGTCGGTGCCAGACCCTTCATCGTCCAAGAAGTCATTGATCTGGGTATTTTTTTCTGAAGAATTATTCTTTGGATATTTGGATATATGATTTATGCAAATTTGTCTCTTCATCTTACGTGCGCACACGCATATATACATTTACATATGTCATAAATATATTATATATATATACACATATTCCTATACATATTATGCCTATTTTCACAGGCGGCGAGGCCATATCCAGCGAAGAATACGTCGGTAACGGACGTGTAACGGAGTTTCGGTACGGCAAGTACCTGGGCGAGGCATTCCGCGGCAACAACCAGCTGAAGTACCTCAACAACTTCGGCGAAGGCTGGGGCATGATGCACAGGGCCAACTCACTCGTCTTCATTGACAACCACGACAACCAGCGCGGCCATGGTGCCGGAGGAGACATGATCCTTACCTTCCGTGTCCCTAAATGGTACAAGGTGAGGGCCTCCAGAAAGCTAACGTTTAGATTGAGAGCAAATATAAGTTACGCAACAAGAAGCCATGCATCTCTCTTCAGATCGCTCTTTCAGAAGGACTTGTTAATCACAGGGTGATCAGTCTATATGAAGAAATAATTCTATATATTTATGACATACTATTATATCACATAAGAATTTGATGCCGGTGCATAATCATACACGAAAATGCATGAAATGATGACTCTCTTTCCTTTAGATGGCCAACGCATTCATGTTGGGTTGGCCTTACGGCTACACGCGCGTGATGTCGTCGTACTACTGGGACCAATGGTGGGAGAATGGCCAGGATAAGAACGACTGGGTCGGACCTCCTCACGACGACAGCTTCAACATCATCAGCCCGAGCTTCAACGCCGACGGCAGCTGCGGGAACGGCTGGATGTGCGAGCACCGCTGGAGGCAGATCTACAACATGGTGGAGTTCCGGAATGTTGCCCATGGTGAGTTATCATGACAGTATAAATCAATTAGCTTCAGTCTTGCCATGCTCTGCAAAAGAAAATTCATATTTGCCCGATTGCAATAAAATATACTGGTATGTCACCTCATACTGTATATTCGCAATAAACTTCCCTGAAAAGCTTATTCCCTTCCGGGCGACTCTGTACTGTGTGATTTGTAGTATTATGAGGGAGACCGGTACTCACAGGAACGGACATGAACGACTGGTGGGACAACGGCAGCAACCAGATCGCCTTCTGCNCCAAATGCGAGCAGACAAAACTCTCAAAGCTAAAAAGTGGACTGTTAGCTCAGCAGAATACATTTGTATGCCAATCTCAGCTGAAGAGTCATCTGTTCGGGCCAGCTTTCGGGTTGCTCAACTGATAGCAAGCAGCGGTAAACCTTTCACTGATGGAGAGTTTGTCAAGAAATGCATGAACGCTGTCACGGAGGAGGTGTGTCCCGAGAAGAAAGATGTCTTTAATGCCGTGAGTCTATCAGCGAGTACAATCACCAGACGCATTGAAGAAATCGGGGTAATGTATATGCCCAGCTGCAGCAGAAGACGAAAGAATTTTATTAGTTTTTTTTATTAGCTCTGGATGAGAGCACAGACGTGCAGGACACCGCGCAGCTGCTCATTTTTATTCGTGGAATTAGTGCAAACTTTGAGATGTGCGAGGAGCTGGCAGCCCTCCAAAGTCTGAAAGGGACTACGACGGGGGAGGATATTTTCGGCAAAGTGTACCAAACCATGGAAGAGTTGGACCTGGACTGGTCAAAGCTGGCCAGCATCACAACTGACGGGCTTCTAATGGTGGGCATGTCTCGGGTCCACTGCCTAATTCACCAGCAAGCACTGTGCTGCAAAGTGTTGACGTGGGATTCTGTCATGAAGGTTGTGGTGTCATGCATAAACTTCATCAGAGCAAAGGGACTTAAACACAGGCAGTTCCAAGAATTCCTGTCTGAACTGGAATCTGCGCACGGAGATGTGCTGTACTGCACAGAGGTCCGATGGTTGAGCCGGGGCAGAGTTTTGAGGCGTTTTTACGAGCTGCTACTTGAAATTAACGCATTTCTTCATTCACAAAACAAAACGGTGCCAGAGCTGATTGACCCAGAATGGAAATGGCACCTCGCATTTTTAACAGACATGACAGAAATGCTGAACAGCTTTAACTTGCAACTACAAGGCCAGGGGAAACTCATTTGCGACATGTATTCCCACACAAAAGCATTTGAGGTGAAACTAGAGCTGCTTTTGGGACAAGTGAAAAAGCACAGCTTCATCCATCTCCCTGCTACACAAAACCTCTCTGCAGAGAACCCAGCGGTCTCGTTTCCAGCTGAAAAGTGTGTGGAAGCACTGGAAATGCTGAAGGCGGAGTTCGGTGTGCGATTCCGTGAACTACATGTTTATGCAAAAGAAATCCATCTTTTCCAGAACCCATTTGTTGCCGACATTGATGAAGCCCAGCCTTCTTATCAGTTTGAGTTGGCCGAGTTACAGAACTGTGATGTTCTGAAAGACGCATTCAAGCCCAACAGTCTCATTGACTTCTATGCCGCCCTCCCAAACGACACGTACCCTAACATCAGAAAACACGCAATGAAGATGTCAACACTTTTTGGCAGCACGTATATCTGCGAGCAAACCTTTTCACGCATGAAACTGCTGAAAACTCCAATGAGATCAAGACT
The DNA here is from genome assembly GCF_003789085.1 of Penaeus vannamei. Lineage (NCBI taxonomy): Eukaryota > Metazoa > Arthropoda > Malacostraca > Decapoda > Penaeidae > Penaeus > Penaeus vannamei. The sequence continues at coordinate 174,998 of NW_020868792.1, forward strand.
GACAGATGAACATCTGCATCAGTGTTTGACTGGCAGTGCTAAAATGGAACCTGACATTCAACTTCTCACCAGCCAGATGCAGGCCCACAGTTCACACTGATGAACATACAAAGGTAAGCTCACTTTTCTGACTTGAATGAGTCATTCTGAGTATAAACAAATATTATCATAATAAAATCTACTGGGATAAAATCCATCTCCACAACTATACTGTTAGTGGTACTGGTTGTGCTGTGTAGGTGCTGTATCACTTCGTTCAGTTTCTCAGCCTGCTTGCTTTGTGGTTTTCACAGGGAAGTTGATGAGAGAGAGAGAGAGCTGCAAACATCGATGTCTACAAGCCTACTGGAACCTACAAAAGGATTATAAGGAAGGAACACAAGAACTTTGAGAGACTGCTCATATGAGTCATTTAAGTAAGAGATTCTGCTCTGACAACTAAGCTGAACTTGGACCTGTTAAGACTGTGCACGGCACAACAGAAAGTTTATGTTCCATGGACTTTTTTTCTGTGAAGAACCCAGAGAGTGTTATTTGGTTATTATTTATTTCATAAATAGTGTTATTTATTTCCTGGCTTTTTCTGTGAAGAACCCAGAGAGGGTTATTTGGTTATTATTTATTTCATCCTGTTTTTTTCTGTGAAGAACCCATTGGTTATTATTTATTTCATTAATAGTGTTATTATTTATTTTCTGACTTTTGTTCTGTGAAGAATCCAGAAAGGGTTATTTGATTGTGGCTTTCTGGAAAACGATAAATTTTTACATTTAGGCACTCCTGCAATCGCCACACCTTTTCTGTTACAAACTGACCCCGGCCCCTCATCAGAGAAGGGAAAAGTTATGTGGCCCTCACAGGAAAAAGTTTGGGGACCCTTGCTGTATAATGTCTATCGTTTAATGTGTATGGAAATGTGATATTACATGAAACACGAAGCTTCGGGATTGATTCAAAGCCTAAGGATCTGCTTGAATCCCGTGAATGAGATGGTTAAGCTTGATGAAACTCATACTCTAGTCAAGAGTACATATATATAGCGATCATTTTCCTCTCCATTTAAAAAAAAAATATAATGTTAATGTTAAAGGTTGAAGCAAGTAAATGTGCTAGACATCTAAGGTAATATAGCAAATGAGTTAACGATTAGTGAAAGGTGTAAAATATCAAAGTTATAGTGTTATAGGAGAGTAAGATAGGGAAAAGGGTAAAGAAGGGGTGTAAATGATGTAAATCGGACATTAATAAAGGAAAGGGTTAAGGGTATAGGGTGATTGGATGGAACGGTGTGCATTTGTTGTTGGGGAGGCTATTGTAACATTACTTTAAGGAAAACGTAAAAGCTGTTATGAAATAATCAGCAGGTAATACGGGTAGTGATGGCCGTTAGAGAAGTAGCAGGAGAATAGTCTATGGGATGAGATAAGGGGACTGTGGAAGAAGGTGAAGTATCAGGAAGAGCGTCAGGAGGGGAGGGGATTTGCATGAGTATCCAGGTGGAAGAGGTAAGGATAGTGGAGATCGAAAAGGAGAGGATTGGTTTTTTTGGGAAACAGTAGGAGGATGAGGGGTAGGGGGAACTTGTAGGGGAGGAGGATGGATATCGGCAAATACTTTGAATGTAGAGGGACTAGGAATAGAGGAATTGGAGGGTGGATGAGGGAGCAAAACATTTTCTTAGATCATGTCTACGATTTTTGGATGTCTTCAAGAGTTTCTGGAGAGGATTTAGGTAGGGAGGTCAGAGAAGCAAAGTATCTCTTGTGAGGAGAAGAGGGAATAGATGTTCGAGGAGCAGTGGAAGAAGAGGGTGTGGAAAGTGAAGATGAAGTAGAACGTTTAGGTTGTCTTTTGTGACACATAAAGTGAGGGAGGAAGGGTAAATATAAGTGTAGTAGAGATTGGGGTATCTGGATTTACAAAGGAAAGGGGATTTGACTGGGGGATAGGGAGAGTAGAGGTGGGATGGTTCAGGATAGACGAAATAGATACTGGAGAAGATGCAGAAACATCTTGTAGAAATGGGGGAGGGTGTGCAGAGTGGACTGTTTTGAAATAGGTAGAAGGAAAAACCTCATCGTTATGCTTCCTGTCTAGCTTCATGTAGAGTGAGGCTTAATTTGAATCTGAGAACTGCTAACTCACATTCGAGGTTACAAGCAGGGCAGCTCCTATAAAATACGTTATGGGAGTCACCATAATTGGCACATGTACTTGACTGAGCAGGGCAATTTGAACGGCCATGGCCAGGTTGGGAACATAGAGGGTAGTGGGCTGTGCAGTGACAATGGTTGACCCAAACGCCAACATTTCTGACATTGTCAGGACAATTCACCAAAATAAACATGTCTACATAAGCTAATCTTGGCAATACTGACATGGGACTTATGCTGGCCTCTGGGAGGAATAGTGAATCATTTTCACAATCTGACTAGTTTTTGTCATATATGGGGCAATCAGTTTGGGGGATAAAAATGGTTCTAGTTCAAGTATTAAGAGAGATGTGAGGTTCGTCAGGAATTGGTTTGCCAGTAAGGTCAGGGTAGATAGTGCTTGAGCTTGGGATTCTGATGTAACTGTGACTAGGCGTGAAAGATTGGAGTGACTGCGAAAGGTAACTTTGCCTTCTTGTTTTAGGGGTGCACTGTTGACAGAGAAGGTTATTTACAGAGTAGTGGGCTGTGTGAGGAATCACATAGAATCGATCCCACTTGACTGGGCCAAAGATAGTAATCAAGAGGTTTGCTGAGGTAGAGACTGCAGAAGTACGTTGGTGGGAGGAAGATGGAGTGGTGTGCAGTGTAGAGTAGTAATGAGGGAAGACAAGCTAGACATTGAAGAACACTGTACAGTAGGAGATGAAGAATATAATACTGGGAGAGAGGAAGGGGTGCATTCTGGAGGTGGAGTAATAACATGGATGGGTGGTTCAGACTGGATAGAGTTGTCAGTAAACGTAAAGGATATGGTATTAGTATCAGTGGTCGAAGACGTGGTCAAAGGAGCAGGGGTCGGAAATCCATCAAAATCGGAATCAGAGAGGTTAGTTGATGCCCCTATCAAGGGTAAAGAATCTTCATTATTGACCGTGGTGAGCCTGAATAAAATGGGGAAAAGAAAACAGTCTTCCCCTCAAGGGAATACTATGCCCATGGCACCCTAAGGCCGTTCATGACTAACATACAGCCAGCCTTTCATCCTTTCAGCACGGCTCACACCTTAGGAATGGGATAGAAGGGGAAGAAGATATGGAAGAGTAAAGGAAAAGAAAAGACCAAGAAAAATTAACTGAGGCGAGGGCTGAACTCTAAGGTAAGGGTAATCCCTACATTGGGCTCCAGTCTGTCTCCACGACAACAATGAGCAAGGTATTGGGAGGGTATGCATAACAAATCATGTATGTAATAATTATATATATATAATTATCTATTATTTCCCTTTATTGTTGCTCTACTGGATTTTACAACATATGATATTGGTCTGAAATATGATCGTTCTCCATGCCAGCGAATATCACTCTCGCAGGCCGGAAGCGACAGAAGGCGCTGCGTGCACGTGTTTTTGAAGCGAGGGTCCCAAACCTGGTAAGTCTACGGGGTGAAACACTTACCTTTCATAACAACACTTCCGTCAGTACACTCCGTGACCTCACACGAAGGTGTGGTGCCCTGCTCCGGTGCCCCTTACACATGGATCTCTGGTGTCATGTACGAGGAAATTGTTCATGAACCTTTAGGTGCGCATATACCTCGCAACTGAAACGTCATGACAGTAGTGATGTAAACATGGTTATGTTTTAAATTCAATTGAATTAATTCCTCCGCCGAGTGCCAAGTACTGTGTTAGTGACCGTTGGAACTGAGTGCCCCGTTGTCCCGAGCGCCATAATTCACCTGTCACGAGGCGGCGAGCTAGGCGCGCCAGGCGCCGCGGTCACCACCCCCACGATGGGGGAAAACCGCAAAGTAAACACTGAGGGGGAGGACTCGCGGATAGCTGTCTCACCCCCTCCCACGGCTGAAGAGTGCGCTTCAGCCTGTAATTCAGTGGACAAGGACCGCTGAACCCATCGCCATGCAAGAGGCACAAAATGATGGTGATGCCCAGGGGTGACGCCGACGCCGACCAAGGAGGTGACGGCTTCACGTTAGTGGGCCAGAAAAAGAGAAAGAAAAGAGAGCCCACTAACACCAGCAAGACGCCACTCGCACCGAGGAAAGACTACGTCCGTCTCGCCTTCCCTGAAGGCACCATGAAAAAAGAAAAAATGAAATGGCTACAGGACCTTGGCAACCCCTCTTCGAACCTGCGGGGTACACCCATTGACCTTGTGAGAGGGGACACGCTCTCCTCGCCATATATCTATGTTGCCCGCTCCCAGCAGAGCTATATAGAAAACCTTACCGGGGGACTTATTGGAGGTATTACCTTCAAATCATGCGATGAAAAGAAATCGGAAAAATATGACGAATACCTCGTCACACATTATAACAAGGACCTTGACCTTGACAACGCATATACACTCGATGGAGTCCACAAGGCCATTCGAGTGTACAAGGATGGCCAGCCATTAAACCGAATCCGCATCGTATGAAAAGGAGAGCAACCCCCTCCAAGTACATACAAATTCTTCGGGAAGTAAATGCCCACCAGCCACGTGCGGCCGTGGAGGGCATCCCGTCATATGCTACAACTGCATAGGAAGCGGCCATGTAGCTAAGTATTGCAAGGATAAGGCACGCTGCGCAGCATGTGGCAAGCAACACAGTGCCAAGGAGTGTCCTCGCAGTGCTGCAGGACGAGAGCCTACTGCCGATGCACCGAGCTTCGTCCCATCCTGCTTCAGGTGTGGGAAGGCAGGTTACTGCCTGGCACTGGGGGTGCACAGCCCTCCCTGCCCTGGCACCTCCCCCCCCCTCCTCCTGTGGCCGCAGCACCGACCGCGAGTGCCCCGGCGGCCACCCTGCCCTGCCCCCTCCCCCCCCCCTGTGGCCCCGGCGCCGACCGCAAGTGACCAGCGCGGCCCTCCTAACCCAACCCGCGGCCAGCTGGCCGGGGGAGTGCCCAGCCGTGCCGTGTGTGACGTCACCAGCCGCAGAGACTTCCCGGGGCTGTCGGCGAGTGGGATGCAGAGGTAGCCGAACTACGCGACACGGTTGCGTTGTTGAAGGAGCAGGTTGACAAGATGATGCTAATCATCACAGAGCTCAAGACCGCGACCCCCTCCCCCCCCCAGGCGCCCGCCGAGGCCGTCGTCCCTCACCCTCGGGCAGGGATGACCACAGGCCTGGCCGGGGAATCCCCCACACAACCATGTGGAAGAAGTGACGTCACGCCAGCTGACCATAGTGACATAAATGTGCAGGAGCTTTTAAAGGAAATCATAGCTCTGAGGCAAGAAAACAATAACTTGAGACAGGATAAGGAAAAAATGAACAGGGACTGTAACTGCCGAGATACTAGTGCTGCTATTAGTGTTAAAGAAACGAGCGAGCAGATACCATGTCAGGACATCAGAGCTGATAACCAGAGTGCGCGTGTCAGCGCTGACAGCAGCGACGAACACTACAAATCCCTGCAGCACCGAGTCAGACGAGGAGTTCAGTGACATCACCAGCCCCAGGTACACCCGGCACAACAACCGAGGGGACTGTGCTGAAAGTGGGACAAAGCTAAGACCTAATCTTTGATATGGTTAAAAGTACTTTTAAGCTTAGAACGAATCATCTGTAATAGAATCTACAGTATTCATGAAGTTATATGTTTCTTATGTGAACCTAAATTCCGTAATATCAATGGATATATGCGCATGAAGTACAGATTACATAATAATACACTACTCACATATGGATAGACGCACAATTGAATTCATATCATGGAATATGCGTAGTATTAAGCTAGGCTGAGTGACCTAGAGTTTTATATTAGTAAAATATAATATTGACGTGATTTGCGTGCAAGAACCTTTTGCAGCTGCTTGCTAAATGAAAATTGCATCTTCAATTAAGGGTTATCATTCTTATGTGAATACAGCCATGACTGGATTGTTGACATATGTGAAGGTAACATTGCCACAATAATTAGTTAAAAAAATCCGAGAACACTGATGTTCAATTTCATCATTTAAAAATTCAGACTGCCTCTGGGTATTTTTCACTATATAATATATATGCTAGATCATCAAAATTTCTGGCTTGTTCTTTACCCAATTTTCACAACAAGGCACGTTATGCATGGCGACCTTAATGCAAGGCACCCACACTTTGGAGCAGCCACGTAATAGCAATGGGAAGAATTCAAACATTTCATTAATAGTAGATCACTGACAGTATATGACACAGAAATAGAAACTCATTTGGGAGGTGGCAGGTTAGATTACGTATTTGGCAAAAATCTAGTTCATGGTAATGTCTGTACTTCACTCGTACGAGAATTAGTTAGTGACCACTTTGCAATCCGAACTGACTATACTGTTGATAGCAACTCAGCCCCTAAAACACCTAGGCTTAGAATAAACATCCCACCGGGCCTGGAGCATCACTTCAAGGCACGTGTCTTTGATTGGTACAACACATATGAAGTAACAACAGTTGAAAAATTTCTCTCAGGATTTAATCAAAGTTGTCACTGACTACTATAACACATGGGTCTGTTCACGAAAACTCTCGAAGAAAAAGAGCCCCCAAGCCTCCCATGCTCCGAGGTGGATCAATGACTCAATTCTAGCCAAGGAACATCGACGAGTTCAGGAGCTTGCCATTGCTATAAAGATAACAAGACGTCAGACAATCTTATTCAGTTTCTTAAAGCCAATAAAGAATTCAGAGAACTAAAAACTGAGATTCGTAGTAAGCACTGGGAAATTTTTTTGCAAAGCATCAATAGTCAAACTTCCATGGCTGATGTATGGAGAAAGATTAATAGGCTGACAGGTAAAGCTCCCACAAACGGCAGTTTCACAGCCCACAAGAAACAGGCTAATATGCTGCTGAGGCAGTGGGCTGAAAACTCTCAGCTGAGCTCACTTCCACAAGGGATAAAAGATCACCTCGACAAGTCAAAAATAGATAGAAAATTCAATATAGCAGTAGCCTGTGCTGCTATTGACCCATCTGACTTTGCCGAAGTAACCGAGTGGGAACTGAGAAATGCCCTTGTGAAAGGCAAGGCACCCCCTGGCGAGGATGGCATTACTTACAGTGTTCTTCCGCCTCATTGCGCAGGTGCCAGGCAACCACTCTTACACCTGTATAGACTCAGCCTATCACAAGGAATCCTCCCCAAGCTCCTGGACTAAAAGTTTTAATCATCCTATACCCAAATCAACACTGACAAATACAGACCAATTTCCTTGACCTGTCTGTGCAAAAGTACTTGAGAGAATAATTCTAAACAGACTCATGTACCGTATACATGCTAAGTTATCCCCCAGACGTTATGGATTTCTCCCCAGGACGTAGCAGTCAGCATTGTTTTTGCAGAATACTTAACAAACTCAATACCAGGCATGCAAACCCGTATTTCTTGATCTTCAATCTGCTTTTGATATTGCAAACAGAGAAATGATCCTTGAGCAACTAGCTAGCTTTGGTATTCAGGGAAAACTGTTAACATGGATTCAAATGTATCTATCCAATCGATCGGCTCAGGTTTTTCTTCAGGGGGTGTTAAAGAGTACTCATAGTGTTTTGAACTCGGCACACCTCAGAGGGAGGCGTACTTAGTCCATGCTATTTAACATCCTAATGCATAGATTACTAGGCGATATAACCACTTGAGGGCAATGACTCCATTATTTGCTATGCCCGATGATATTTGCATTAAAATCCTCATCCGAGAGAGAATGCAACAGATCCTTGATATGCTTTCAGCAAGGGCTATAGAGTGTGGCTTGATAATATCGACTGAAAAAACCAAGGCACTTAACCCTAAAACAATCCCTCTGCAAGGTTTTTCACATCAATGACGTTGAGCCTAGCTCTGTCACCAATACAAATATCTCGGTGTTAGCTGTTAATGATGCAGAGTTCATACAAAACCTGAAGAAAAGGCTGTGGGAACGTCTGAAGCCACTTAGGACACTTGTCGGCAAAGACCCATGGTATTAATGTCAATATTGCTAGACTCTTTTACTCGTCATACACATACGGTCGGTCATAGATTATCATGCATTGCACCTAGTAATATACAAGGAATCAGAGTTGGCTAGTTTAGAAATTGTACAAATGAGGCCATGAGGCTTATTCTCGGTGCCCCTAAGACAACGAGGATTGTGAATATAGAACAGAACTTAATTTGCCGTCTGTCTATGAAAGAAATTATACATAAACACCACATTTAGCGTCAAAGCAATAAGAGACCCTATATAGTACAGAGTTCCAAAGACAACTAAAACATAGAATAGTGAGCTAACTTTGAATGGGCAAATCGATTCAATTCAAATCCCATGGCAACAAGTAACATGTAAAGCACTTGTCTCAGCTGAACATATCCATAACTAAGACCCTACATGGACGTTCTGCTCCACCGTGGAAAATGTCGGACCTAAGTGTATT
>NW_020868792.1:188652-193652 GCF_003789085.1 Penaeus vannamei
AAAGAACTAGCTCCAAAACAGCCCTATGGAATTTAAACCCTTATAAATAAAAGATTCATTGAGGATACACTTCAATTGTTCAAACATTCATCACATGTAAAGCTGTTTCTATCCTACCTAAATGACCAACATAACATTCAGTTTATTTGTGAAATTGAAAAAGAAAACGAACTTTCCTTACTTGATACGCTGTTCTGCAACGAAACGGTCACCTGTACACCACTCTTTACAGAAAGCCTACTTTTGATGGTTTGGGAATGCATCTGTGTGAGAAACGCACCACAGCGAAATACAAAATTAATAGCATATCCATCTTAACCCACAGAGCATATAACATTTGCTCCACTTAGACACTTTTTGGTGTGGAAATAAAGTTTTTATTAAATTACTTATACACAAGCATTATGTTTCAGAAAATGCTGAACTATTCTTAAATAATATGTGTTCGAAAACAATGGAAGCACCAGTACCTCTGTAGGACTAGGTTACAGGTATTTAAGGCCTTGATACTGCCAGTTTTACTTTATGGAAACGAAACCTGGACGCTATCTAGTACCTTGGAGTCATGTTTCGATGCCTTTTGGGGACTGTCTGTTTCTTATTTTTCTCGATTTTTCGAAATCGCCCGGATAGGTTTTCAGTTGTCAAAAAAAAAAAAAAAAAAAAAACGAAAACTTATGAGAAAAAAATCTGAAAATGCAGTGGGGGGGGGACTCACGTCTTCCAAAACGATAAGACATCCAATTTTATTTGACTTTTACACAGAACTATCCTACAGCTACAACTTGTTCAAGATGATTTTTTCGATTTCGACTTCATATTTTTTTCTTGGGGGGGGGGGGGGGTGAATTTTCGAAGTAGGTGACTTCAAGAAAAGAGATAAAGGTAAAAACTTTCTTACATTGATCACTTTTACAAGAAGCACATGCAAAATTGCAAAAACACTCTCGTTTTCAAGTTGATATTTTCTTTCTACAAAATGAGCCATATGTTAATATTGGACATAAATTGCACCCCTAAGGATTTGACCCCCCACCCCAAAACGACAGTTTTCCTCATCTTTTCATGATTATTTTGGTATTAACAAAATAAGGTATAAGATTAGTCTTCCTACACTATAATCCTCTATCTATCTGCATTCCAAGGTCTTGCAGACATTGCCAGTACGTAACATTTCTCAAAATCTTATGTATAGTGTAGAGTGGTGGCAGTGATTTGGGGGGTCTATAAGCCTACATTGACCTTTTTTTTAAAACTTTCTCACCCCCCCCCAAAAAAAAAAAAATACAGCCGACCTTATTTTTAATATTATTACTTTTTTGTGATTATTTTACACAGGTCAGTGTTTCAACACCCTACAAAGGGATACTGAAAATATCCTTATTGCAGCATGTAATAGATCTACTATTCAGCTACAAAATGAGCCATGTTACTTTAAAATCGGACTGAAATTGCGTGTGATAGAATTATCTAATATAGTTGCTCTAATGGTGGTTTACAACGTATAATACAGGTCGAAAAAATTATCGTTCTCCAGTCGGACGGGTATCATACACATCCCGTTCTCAGCACGGCCGGGCAACATCAAACCATGTCACGTGTCTTTGCAATGACAGATCCATGCTGTTCAACTCTACAGGACGACATGGCCAATTTTCACCCTCAGACTCCCGTGAAATACGATATACAAGTACAAGGTGGTGTAAAAATATGTATATAAGGTATGTGAGAATATGTAGATCTTTTTCGTGTAACCCATAACCTTTTGTTTATTGATATTGTACTTCCGTTTGTTTTTTTGTTTGTTGTTTGTTATGAACACATTTTAATGAGATTTTAATCAGAGGTGTGTTTTAACCTAACTCAGACACCGATTGCACAAAAAAAAAAAAAAAGAAAAAAAAAATTAAGGTCTTTGGCCTATCATATATTCCATAAAATTTTGGTGGAGATCCCGATCATTTGGCAATCATACCCCCCATATGGCAGATAGAATTACATCACAATTGCCGAATTTCTAAGGTAATGTGCAAAAAACTAACATTTCAGGTAACATCGAAAAGGGCCGCTGCCACCTAAAAAACAGCAGGCAGGACTTGAAATTTTTAGGGGAGAAGTGGGGGCTCAGGAACTCCTTGCAAATGAATTTAACTCGTTTCGGCAAGATGTGCGAAAAAATGGCGAAAAAAGACCAGACAGTCCCTTTAAGTAACAAGCCCCTGCACCGGATGATGGGTTACAGTTGGCAGGACATGTGTCCAAACGACGACTTCACAGTGAGACTGGCATGGGACCTGTTCCTTGCATAATCCGTGACCGGCATCTCAGGCTATACGGTCACCTAACTCGTTCCCCTGTCGATGTCCCTGCCCATCAGATTGTCTCTTTATGAGACAAAACTGTGTGGAGGAGACCTAGGAAGTCGTGGATTGGGCAGCTCGATCAAACCTGTTGTGAAGAACTAGAGATGGGTCAAGGGGCCACCTGTCGACTCGTCATGAGGGACCCCCGTGGCTGGAAGCGAAGGGTGGATGCCCATTTGTTGATATATACAAACATATATGTGTACATTCAAATATATATACATATATACACATACATATACATATATACACATGCCTACATATATATAAATATATATATAAGTATGTATGTCTGCGTGCATGTATGCATGCTTATGTGTGTACTAGAAGAGATATCTATTATCAAATTTGGACATATGACATGGTGAAGGCGTTCCCATTTCCAACAGCCATTGACATCTGCTGTGACAGATTTGACAGAAGAAACACCTTCAGCTGTGTTTGATAAACCTGTTAACACTGAAAATTTTGTTCATCAAACAAATCCTTATGCAGTTCAAAAGGAGAAACCCTTCATGCTGTCAGAGTTAAAGATATTTTTATGTATAAAGCTACTGATGGTTAAGGAAAAGTAGTCTTGATATCAAGATTACTTGTCAACAAACACCTGCTTAAGAGACAGGCACATAGCAAATGCTATACAGGGCGACAAATTTACCTGATTTCTAGCAAATCTTCATATTAATGACAATTATTAACTGCCCATAAGGAATGACCAAAACTATTACAGGCTTAATAAAATTAGACCTATAACTGATCACCTGAACAAACAATCCCGGACTTGTTACAGTCATAATCAATTGCAGGATATTAATAAAAGTATGAACAAGTTCAAGGGCAAAAGCACCATCAAGTGATTTACGCCAATAAAGCCCATAAAAAAGGGTGTAAGGTGTGGGTAAAGGATGTAGTCAAGCAGAAATATATTTATTGTGGGAGAGACAAAATCAATGTTTAGATTCAAGAGAAAGAGTTTATTTCCAGTTGTCGAAATCTCTAACAATCAAAGAGGACCACATATATGCTGACTTCTTTATTCAAAAATCTTACTTGGACATTGGCTATTGTGGAACAATTCGTTAAAACAGACGAAAAAATGCCAGAGCTATTACCTGATAAGCAACAAGTCGAGGCCAGCTGACTGGGCTATAGATCCATCTGGTATATCCTGTACAAAGTGGATGATTAGCAAAGCTGCAATGGTTGTCTAAAACATGCATGATCCATCACTGATAAAAAAAATGGTCACTGTAATATAGACCAATTTCAATGTTTTTGTTGACATCACATGCACACGCATATAAACTGGCATAAAGCCTCGCTTGTGTTGTTTGCAATGTAGCTAGAAACGCCAGGCAGTTGTGTAGTTATTTGTCAAAGTCGAGAGGGCAGGAACAATTCTCTTCCTTCTTTCAAAATACCATATAAAGACCCATCGAAAACGACGGCGTTCTGGATAGATTCGCGCGTTGATAAGACGATTGGAAGAGTTGGTCAGAGAAACAAACCCCCAGACAAAGTTTGTAGCAAACATCTTATCTCCGGCAATTGATTACATTTTTGTATAATAACGCATTTAACAATGACCAACGTTATATTTCATTTATCAATTAATGTCTCATAGTGGTAAGTTAAAACAATGTAGTTCTATTTATATAGGTAGTGTAAAGATGTTTAATCCATTAGGCCATTACTGTGTTGATTAGAATTAGTATTCACTTTTCCAGGTAAAGAATTAAACATTCCTGACAATGTTGACTGGGTTCCTACAAATTTCCAACATAATGAAGTGGCATTGGAAAAGGCAAAGGTGAAAGATGGAGATAGAGATAATAAAACAACACTGCAAAGAGCAAGATTTGCAAATAATGCAAGTAACAATGAAAGAGAAAACTTTGCAAGGCTTAAAAACTGAATTATAATACAAGACCGATAACATAGAAAAGCTCAAGGCTGAGCTAATCAACTGATCTGAAAGTTTTATGCTGGTTTGCCAAATAAATATGTATTTGAGTGGGTCTGCAGGCTTGTAGAAGGAAAAGTTAAATCTTGTCATTCTACCCTCTCAGCTAAAGACCATGTTTTACTTGCATTTATGAAGCTCCGTTTCGGTTCCTTCACATGGATTTAACTGAAAGGTCTGGCATTCCAAGTGCTATTGTTTCCAAAATATATAGTCTTTGGGTGAAAGTGCTGTCAACCTGCTTATCATCTGGTCACAGAAAGAGGAGTGATTCGTCAAAGCAGGCCAGCATTATTTAGAAGGAAATTTGAAATGCCTATACATCATTGATTGCATTTTTGAAATTTATTTAACGGCTAAACATTTTGACAGCCCATGCACAATCATGGTTATAAAATAACAGTACTTGTAAATATATAACAGGAATCAGCCCTACCGGTGCAGTTATGCTACTCTCTCATGGTTGAGGATGCAGTCTCTGACAAACATAACAGTGGAGTATGGATTTTTAAATAAAGTTACTATTGGTGACTGCATTATGGCCGATAGAAGTGCAGTCTTGAAAAATTCACATTTCACCAGAAGAAAGAGCCAATTATCAGCAAAAGAGGTGGATGAATCATAGCAATTGGCCCATGTTAGGTTTCATGATGAAAGGGTTTGAAGGCCTTTCT
>NW_020868792.1:203652-205635 GCF_003789085.1 Penaeus vannamei
ACACAGAAATAGAAACTCATTTGGGAGGTGGCAGGTTAGATTACGTATTTGGCAAAAATCTAGTTCATGGTAATGTCTGTACTTCACTCATACGAGAATTAGTTAGTGACCACTTTGCAATCCGAACTGACTATACTGTTGACAGCAACTCAGCCCCTAAAACACCTAGGCTTAGAATAATCATCCCACCGGGCCTGGAGCATCACTTCAAGGCACGTGTCTTGATTGGTACAACACATATGAAGTAACAACAGTTGAAAATTCTCTCAGGATTTAATCAAAGTTGTCACTGACTACTATAACCACATGGTCTGTTCACGAAAACTCTCGAAGAAAAAGAGCCCCCAAGCCCCCCATGCTCCGAGGTGGATCAATGACCCAATTCTAGCCAAGGAACATCGACGAGTTCAGGAGCTTGCCAATTGCTATAAAGATAACAAGACGTCAGACAATCTTATTCAGTTTCTTAAAGCCAATAAAGAATTCAGAAACTAAAAACTGAGATCGTAGTAAACACTGGGAACAATTTTGCAAAGCATTCAATAGTCAAACTTCCATGGCTGATGTATGGAGAAAGATTAATAGGCTGACAGGTAAAGCTCCCACAACACCGCAGTTTCACAGCCCACAAGAACAGGCTAATATGCTGCTGGAGCAGTGGGCCGAAAACTCTCAGCTGAGCTCACTTCCACAAGGGATAAAAGACCACCTCGACAAGTCAAAAATAGATAGAAAATTCAATATAGCACTAGCCTGTGCTGCTATTGACCATCCGACTTTGCCGAAATAACCGAGTGGGAAACTGAGAAATGCCTTTGTGAAAAGCAAGGCAACAGCCCCTGGCGAGGATGGCATTATTTACAGTGTTCTTCGCCTCATTGCGCCAGGTGCCAGGCAACCCACTCTTACACCTGTATAGACTCAGCCTATCACAAGGAATCCTCCAAGCTCCTGGACTAAAAGTTTAATCATCCCTATACCCAAATCAACACTGACAAATACAGACCAATTTCCTTGACCTTCTTGTCTGTGCAAAGTACTTGAGAGAATAATTTCTGAACAGACTCATGTACCTATACATGCTAAGTTATCCCCCAGACTGTATGGATTTCTCCCAGACGTAGCAGTCAGCATTGTTTTGCAGAATACTTAACAAACTCAATACCAGGCATGCAAACCGTATTTCTTGATCTTCAATCTGCCTTTGATATTGCAAACACAGAAAATGATCCTTGAGCAACTAGCTAGCTTTGGTATTCAGGGCAAACTGTTAACATGGATTCAAATGTATCTATCCAATCGATCGGCTCAGGTTTTCTTCAGGGGTGTTAAGAATACTCATGCAAAAGTGTTTAAACTCGGCACACCTCAGGGAGGGCGTACTTAGTCCCATGCTATTTAATATCCTAATGCATAGAATTACTAGGCGATATACCACTTGAGGGCAATGACTCCATTATTTGCTATGCCGATGATATTTGCATTAAATCCTCATCCGAGGAGAAAATGCAACAGATCCTTGATGTGCTTTCAGCAAGGGCTACAGAGTGTGGCTTGATAATATCGACTGAAAAAACCAAGGCACTTAACCCTAAAACATCCTCTGCCAGGTTTTCACATCAATGACGTTGAGCTAGATCTCTGTCACCAATGCAAAATATCTTGGGGTGGCTGTTAATGATGCAGAGTTCATACAAAACCTGAAGAAAAGGCTGTGGGAACGTCTGAAGCCACTTAGGACACTTGTCGGCAAAGACCATGGTATTAATATCAATATTGCTAGACTCTTTTACCTGTCATACATACGGTCGGTCATAGATTATCATGCATTGCACCTAGTATTATACAAGGAATCAGAGTTGCTAGTTTAGAAATTGTACAAAATGAGGCCATGAGGCTATTTCTCGGTGCCCCAAAGACAACGAGGATTGTGAATATGAGATCAGGACTTTAATTTGCCGTCTGTCTATGAAAGAATATTAT
>NW_020868792.1:208235-213235 GCF_003789085.1 Penaeus vannamei
TTACCATCATTATTATTATCGCTGTTGTTATTATATTTTTATTAAGATTACTACTGTTTTCATTATCATTATGATAATTTCATCGGGACTTGTTATCATCACCATTATTATTACATTATTATTCTTATCAATATCTATAGTTAATTATCTTTATCATAATTTTCACCATAGCATTTATAAATCATCATCATAATTATTTATCATTCTCATATATCATTACAGATATATTTGTTAATACTATTATCATCTTCATTATCATTATTGATATTGTTTTCTTTACTTCCATCACCATTAATATTAATAGTATTATTATGGTTTTATCATTATCATTTCATTTACTTTATCACTTTCTTTATTTCACTTCTTTTAATTATCATTATTATTATTATTACTGCCATTATTATCATCATTACTCTTATTATTATTACAATTATTATTGTTATTATTATAACTATTATCATAATTATTATTATCATCATCATCATTATTATTATTATTATCATTATTATTATCCTTTTTTATTATCATTATTATTATTGTTATTATTATTATCATTATTAATTATTATTATCATTATATTAGTAGTAGTAGTAGTATTAGTATTATTATTATTATCATTATTATTATTATTATTATTATTATTATTATTATTATTATTATTATCATCATCATTAATATTATTATTGTTATTATCATCATCATCATCATCATCATTACTGTTGCTGCTGCTTTTGCTATTAGTTTATTATTATCATTATAACTGTTGTCATTAGTATCGTCAATATCATTACAGCTGTTGTTAGCACTATCATTATCATTATTGTTATCGTATCATTATTTCTAAAACAACTATTATCATTATTGTTGCTATGACTGTTATAATCATTACAGTTATTATATGTCCAATACAATTATTATAGTTAATATTATCATCATTGCCTTTATTTCATTTTTCATTTTAGACATAATCATTATGAGTATCATAATCGTCAAAGAGTATTATCATCATAGTAAACAGTAGTAGTAATAATAGTATTCGCAGAAACAGTACTAGAAGTAGTAGCACCAGAGTAGTAATAGTAATTTTGTCAATATCACCAAAGTCAGTTTTGAGTCTTTTAATAGTTCGCATTCATAAATACATTATATCATTTTGGCTGAATTATCATCCCTAGCATTATCCTTCGTGACATTCCGAATGCATGCGAGATTATTTTGCATTTTGCAACACCAACAAGTATTTGTATTTCCTTGCATTATGATCTTATTTACCCACCTTCCTGTAATATTCCTTGAGTATCATCAGGTGAATCTCAAGCACATGGGTCAATAGAGTGATGAATTCGTCCCTTTAAAGAAAACGGGGCTTTGCAACACACTCATTAAATATGCAAACATGTGTTTTCTGAAGATACAAAAGCACATAATCCAACCAAGACGTGAACTGTTGATTCAGGGAATTTTTGCTTTGCTTTGTTTATTTTGGATATGACGTACATGGACAGACACAAAGGCCCGTCGCACGTACACACAAACACAGGGAGTATGTGTATGCAGGCGTGTACATATATGCACAGCTAAGTAATAAAACGATAGATGTTGAACATCAACATACTAATACATTCATATATACGTGCATACATATGCATACATATACATACAAACATACACATACTTACTCTCTCTCTCTCTCTCTCTCTCTCTCTCTCCTCTCTCTCTTCTCTCTCTCTCTCTCTCTCTCTCTCTCTCTCTCTCTCTCTCTCTCTCTCTCTCTCTCACACACACACACACACACACAACACACACACACAACACACACACACACACACACACAACACACACACACACACACACACACAACACACACACACACACACACACAACACCACACACACATACACTCATCACACATAGGCATTTAACCACTCATTCACTCACGCACACAACATTTAAAATGTGCACAGGAGCACAGATATCTATTGGCAAGGAATATGTAAACTTGCAGAAGGAAGAAATATGTTCATTCGTAAATGCGACATCAGATATATTGAAATTCACAACTGTTTACGTTTTAACTTTTTAATGGAGGAAATACTGTCTTGCAGTTTAAGTGTAATTCTGTTTACAACTTCTGACTACATTAGAAGGAAGACGAAAAGCGGCCGGGAAGGAGGAGGAAGGGAGACGACGGAGAGAAGAGAGGAACAGGTACGGGATGGGGTCGCCAGGAGGACAGCGAGGATCCTAGTGGAGGCAGGTGAGTCGAAGGAGTTTCATAAGGTTACGTAGGTAGGGAGATAGTAGATAGAATAGAGAGAGAGCGCCGCGGCGGGGTGGCGTTCAAGTAGGTACGAGGAGGCGATCGCGATGTCGAGGAAAGAGGAGAATGGGATAGAAGAAGATGGAATGGCGGAAGCCGGTGCACAAAAGAGGAAGGAGGCGAGGAGAGAGAGAAAGGCACGGAGATACAGAGAGAAGATGAGATGAAGCACAGGGAGAGCAGGGGAAGCTCAGTGGGGGGAAAGGGGTGGGCAGGGGAAAAGAAAGAAAGCGTGTGAGAGAGAGGAGAGTGGGAGGAGTGAAAGGGTTAGGGAGAGAGAGAGAAAGAGAGAGGTGCGGGACCGCGGCGGGGTGCGAGGAGGAGGGATGACGACAGGGTGCCGATGAGGAGGCCGGCGGGGGGGGTGGTAGGCGGTGAGGGTAGACAGAGGGAGGTGGGGTGGGGTAGTAGGTAGTGGAGGGGGAGGGGTGAGGAGGGTTAGACGAGGGCGGAAGAGACTCTATCGGTGCACTACTGCTTCCCATGCTGCATGTCTATACACTGGTAGGCCAAGATCGCCCAGCCCCGGAGTTAGCGCATCTAGATTCCCTGGCAGTAGTCTCTGAGGTGCGATAGAAGTGACCAACAACAGAGCCAGAAAGGACAAGGACAAGCAGGAAAAAGGGATATGAAAGAACCGAATGCGACGTAGTACAGCATCTAGAAGAAAGGATAAGAAGAGTGAAAAGAGAGCCGGAAGACGAACCATTCGACGAGACCACGAGAGCGGACAGGCGTGCAGCGTGCACTTACGCAGAGAGATAATCTGACATGCTGCTAATCGAACCGACGCGCAGATGAGAGATCCACAGCTTGGAGAGAGCAAGAAGAATAACGCTGGTCTGGACCGACGAGGAGAAGAGAGAGGAGAGAAGAGAGAGCAGACGAGAAGATTGAGAGATTGAGAGAGGGAAAGCAAGCCAATACAGGATCCCATCTAGCGGCCCATAGAGGTAGAGTCACCCCAAGTTCTGGATGAGACGCCGTAGTAATCTTTCTCCACGACGTGGGGACGAGCTGCCGCTGGCACTGGTGCTCGACGCGCGACCATGCGTGGAGTGATGCCTGTTTCGGTGCCACATACGTCTCCCTAGGAGCACAACCATCACCGGGAGAATAACGCGTAGAATCATATGCGGACTGCGACGTATAATGAAGGAAGGAGTGGAGGAACCTAGAATCCCGCCAATAGAAATATAGCGATCATCGAAGAAAGGACAGTGAGTCCACGTCTAAGAGAGCGCGAGAATGCAATAACAATTTCATACCAACATCATTAACATCACCTAAAGCAAAAATCTAATAATCTTATTGTCATCCTATTGTCATTAACATCCTTTGTTGTTCAAGAAATCTAACCTCGATTGAGAATTCTATGTGTATCATTTTCATCACCATTACACACATTTTCATAATTAGGAACAAATTCATCCGATTGCAAAAATTATGTATGGATCCTACATAAGGTAGCGTATTTAGAGGGGTTGGTGGAAAAGAGATGTTGAATGAGTGTCGGTGATCCATATCACAAAGCTTTACGGTTTATTTTTTATCTTTTTTTATCTTATGGGCTTCCATTTATTCTATTTATATAAAGGGAATAGTGCATTGATCGACTCTTTCTCTAATATCTATCTCCCTCCCCTCCTCTCTATTAATCTATCATACTTATCTGTCTCTTTTACCTCCCTTTCTCTCTTCTCTCTCTCTTCTTCTCTCTCTCTCTTCCTCTCCTCTCTCTCTCTCTCTTACATTCCTCGTCTCTCCGTCTCTCTCTGCTTCTCTATCTCTCTCTTCTTCTCTATCTCTCTCTCTCTCTCCTCTCTGCCTCACTCTTTCTCTCTCTCTCTCTCTTTCTTCTCTCTCTCTCTCTCTCTCTTCTCTCTCTCTCTACTCTCCTTTCTCTCTCTCTCTCCTCCTCCTCTCTCTCTCTCTCTCTCTCTCTCTCTCTCTCTCTCTCTCTCTCTCTCTCTCTCTCTCTCTCTCTCTCTCTCTCTCTCTGCTCTCGTCTCTCTCTCCTCTTCCTTCCTCCCTCTCTCTCTCTTTCTCTCTCCTCTCTCCTTCCTCCTCTCTCTCTCTCCTCCCTTTTTCTTCTCTTTCCTCTCTCCTTTCTCTCTTCTCTCTCTCTTCCTTCCTCATCTCTCCTTTCTCTCTCTTACATCTCTCTCTCCTTCTCTCTTTCTCTCTTCTCTCCTCCTCTATCTCCTTCTGCTCTCTCTCTCTCTTCTCTCTCTCTCTCCTCTCTCTCTTCTCCTCTCTCTCTCTCTCTCTCTCTCTCTCTCTCTTCCTCTCTCCCTCTCTCTTCTCTCTCTTCTCCCTCTCTTCTCTTTCTCTTCTCTCTCTCTATCTCCTTCTCTCTCTCTTCTCTCTCTCTCTCTCTCTCTCTCTCTCTCTCTCTCTCTCTCTCTCTCTCTCTCTCTCTCTCTCTCTCTCTCTCCTCTCTCTCTCTCTCTCTCTCTCTCTCTCTCTCTCTTTCCTCCTCTCCCTCTTCTCCCCGCTCTCTCTTCTCTCTCTCTCTCTCTCTCTCTCTCTCTCTCTCTCTCTCTCTCTCTCTCTCTCTCTCTCTCTCTCTCTCTCTCTCTCTCTCCTCTCTCTTCTCTCTCTCTCTCTCTCTCTCTCTCTCCTCTCTCTCTCTCTCTCTCTCTCTCTCTCTCTCTCTCTCTCTCTCTCTCTCTCTCCT
>NW_020868792.1:220735-225735 GCF_003789085.1 Penaeus vannamei
TCAAGGCCACTTTCTCGCTTGTTTCATGACCCACCAAAGCAAAATGTTAGCGTTGGTGTGAAAACTGTACGGAGGAAAAAATATATATTTGTACATTAAACTGATGCTGTAGGAAGTGTGTATTACATTAGCGTTTGGTCTGATAGAAAGAGGGTGATGGAAACAGGGAGAGGAAGCGGGAGGGAATGAAAGATTTTTGAAAGCTTTATTTTCCTTTTCGCTCATTTTCCCATTAACTGTCCTGGTGTTTTTATGGAGGGTATTATGTGTTACATTATAGACTAAAAGGAGAGACTGATATATTTAATACTTCTTAATTGCTTCCCTTTATTTCTTCTTTGTTTATATAAATTCATGCAGGGACAAATAAAGATTAATGCGAAAAGAGAAATTAATTTAATATTATATTATTTTCTTTCATTTCAAAAATATCCAAAACACTGAATATTACCAATCAAGCAGCTTTGAAAATGTGTTAAAGTGGTTGAAAATAATTTTGACCTTTGCTTTTACATAATAGGAATTAAAAGTGTTTATCCAGCGTTGTGTCGAAGCGGCAGCACATACACACAAACATTGCACGATACAGCAATACGGTGTACCATTGCAAGGTCTTTCCTACAAGTCCGCGGGGTGCATTTGGCCTTGAAATGATGTCCTCATCTTTAGGCTCTTCAAATACAGTTTAAATCCTCCCCTCTTTTTTTCCCCTTTTATGAGAGCGGGAGAGCTTTGTCCCCTCCCCCCCCTTTTTTTTTTTTTTTTTTCTTTTTCTTTTTTATTTATTTTTTTTTTTTTTTTTTTTTGAGGGAGAGAGGGAGGGGAAAGTTTTTTCCTGGCTGAGGTAAGCTCTCTTTTCTCATTTTTGAATGAATGAGAGGGCACGCGCACGCAGATTAGGCTTTGCAGGTAAATATTTATAAGCGTGAAAAGGACAGTATTCCGAGCTGGAAATACGAATATGTATCTACCAAATAAACATTATGATATATACGCCAGTGGCTTATTACATATATATGCTTGAAATATAATAAAACCGACAGTTTGCTCCTGTAGCTTGTCTAAAAAGATCTTTGAGAATCAAAAGCCTAGGGAAGCAAACCCCCGCATTTTTCCTTGCTATAATAGGTCACTTTGGCATAACTCTACGGTGGTATTTGCCCGTTTTCACTACCAATCACCCGGCAGTACACTCCGTGACCTCACACGAAGAGGTCGTGTGGTGCCCTGCTCCGGTGCCCTCGCCCCTTACACATGGATCTCTGGTGTCATGTACGAGGAAATTGTTCATGAATCTTTAGGTGCGCATATACCTCGCAATTGAAACGTCATGAGAGTAGTGATGTGAACATGGCTATGTTTTAAATTCAATTGAATTCATTCCTCCGCCGAGTGCCAAGTACTGTGTTAGTGACCGTTGGAGCTGAGTGCCCCGTTGTCCCGAGCGCCATAATTCACCTGTCACGAGGCGGGCGAGCCAGGCGCGCCAGGCGCCGCGGTCACCACCCCCACGATGGGGGAAAACCGCAAAGTAAACACTGAGGGGAAGACTCGCGGGATAGCTGTCCCACCCCTCCCCCGGCTGAAGAGTGCGCTTCAGCCTGTAATTCAGTGGACAGGACCGCTGAACCCATCGCCATGCAAGAGGCACAAAATGATGGTGATGCCCAGGTGGGTGACGCCGCTGCTGACCAAGGAGGTGACGGCTTCACGTTAGTGGGCCAGAAAAGAGAAAGAAAAGAGAGCCCAATAACGCCAGCAAGACGCCACTCGCACCGAGGAAAGACTACGTCCGTCTCGCCTTCCCTGAAGGCACCACGAAAAAAGAAAAAATGAAATGGCTACAGGACCTTGGCAACCCCTCTTCGAACCTGCGGGGTAAACCCATTGACCTTGTGAGAGGGACACGCTCTCCTCGCCATATATCTATGTCGCCCGCTCCCAGCAGAGCTATATAGAAAACCTTACCGGGGGACTTATTGGAGGTATTACCTTCAAATCATGCGATGAAAAGAAGAAATCGGAAAAATATGACGAATACCTCGTCACACATTATAACAAGGACCTTGACCTTGATAATGCATATGCACTCGATGGAGTCCACAAGGCCATTCGGTGTACAAGATGGCCAACCATTAAACCGAATCCGCATCGTATGGAAAGGAGAGCAACCCCCTCCAAGTACATACAATTTCTTCGGAAAATACATGCCCACCAGCCACGTGCGGCCGTGGAGGGCATCCCCCGTCATATGCTACAACTGCATGGGAAGCGGCCATGTAGCTAAGTATTGCAAGGATAAGGCACGCTGCGCAGCATGTGGCGAGCAACACAGTGCCAAGGAGTTCCTCGCAGTGCTGCAGGGCGAGAGCCTGCCTGCAGATGCACCGAGCTTCGTCCCGTCCTGCTTCAGGTGTGGAAGGCAGGTGTCACTGCCTGGCACTGGGGGTGCACAGCCCTCCCTGCTCTGGCACTCACCCCCCTCCTCCTGTGGCCGCAGCACGACCGCGAGTGCCCAGCGCGGCCCTCCCTGCCCTGGCCCCTCCCCCCCCCCCTGTGGCCCCGGCACCGACCGCGAGTGACCAGCGCGGCCCTCCTAACCCAACCCGCGGCCAGCGTGCCGGGGGAGTGCCCAGCCGTGCCGTGTGACGTCACCAGCCGCAGAGACTTCCCGGGGCTGTCGGCGAGTGGGGAAGCAGAGGTAGCCGAACTACGCGACACGGTTGCGTTGTTGAAGGAGCAGGTTGACAAGATGATGCTAATCATCACAGAGCTCAAGACCGCGACCCCCCCCCCCCAGGCGCCGCCGAGGCGGCCGTCCCTCACCCTCGGGCAGGGATGACCGCAGGCCTGGCCGGGGAATCCCCCGCAAAACCATGTGGAAGAAGTGACGTCACGCCAGCTGACCATAGTGACATAAATGTGCAGGAGCTTTTTAAAGGAAATCAAAGCTCTGAGACAAGAAAACAATAACTTGAGACAGGACAAGGAAAAATGAACAGGGACTGTCATTGCCGAGATACTACTGCTGCTATTAGTGTTAAAGAAACGAGCGAGCAGATACGATGTCATGACATCAGTGCTGATAACCAGAGTGGGCGTGTCAGCGCTGACAGCAGCGACGAACACTACCACGATCCTGCGGCACCGAGTCAGACGAGGAGTCCAGTGACGTCACCAGCCCCCCAGGTACACCCGGCAACAACAACCGAGGGGACTGTGCTAAGAAGTGGGACAAAGCTAAGACCTAATATTTGACATGGTTAAAAGTACTTTTAAGCTTAGGACAATCATCTGTAATAGAATGTACATTATTCATGAAGTTATATGTTTCTTATGTGAACCTAAATTCCCGTAATATCAATGGATATAAGCGCATGAAGTACAGATTCCATAATAATACACTACTCACATATGGATAGACACACAATTAAATTCATATCATGGAATATGCGTAGTATTAAACCTAGGCTGAGTGACCTAGAGTTTTATATTCGTAAATATAATATTGATGTGATTTGCGTGCAAGAACCTTTTGCTGCTGCTGCTAAAATGAAAATTGCACCTTCAATTAAGGGATATCATTCTTATGTGAATACAGCCATGACTGGATTGTTGACATATGTGAAGGTAACATTGCCACATAAATTAGTTAAAAAATCCGAGAACACTGATGTTCAATTTCATCATTTAAAAATTCAGACTGCCTCTGGGTATTTTTCACTATATATATATATATGCCAGATCGTCAAAATTTCTGGCTGTTTCTTTACCCAATTTTCACAACCAAGGCACGTTATGCATGGGCGACCTTAATGCAAGGCACCCACACTTTGGAGACAGCCAGCGTAATAGTAATGGGGAGAATTCAAACATTTCATTAATAGTAGATCACTAACAGTATATGACACAGAAATAGAAACTCATTTGGGAGTGGCAGGTTAGATTACGTATTTGGCAAAAATCTAGTTCATGGTAATGTCTGTACTTCACTGGTACGAGAATTAGTTAGTGACCACTTTGCAATCCGAACTGACTATACTGTTGACAGCAACTCAGCCCCTAAAACACCTAGGCTTAGAATAATCATCCCACTGGGCCTGGAGCATCACTTCAAGGCACGTGTCTTTGATTGGTACAACACATATGAAGTACAACAGTTGAAAATTTTTCTCAGGATTTAATCAAAGTTGTCACTGACTACTATAACACATGGGTCTGTCACGAAACTCTCGAAGAAAAAGAGCCCCCAAGCCCCCATGCTCCGAGGTGGATCAATGACCCAATTCTAGCCAAGGAATCAACGAGTTCAGGAGCTTGCCAATTGCTATAAAGATAACAAGACGTCAGACAATCTTATTCAGTTTCTTAAAGCCAATAAAGAATTCAGAGAACTAAAAACTGAGATTCGCAGTAAACACTGGGAACAATTTTTGCAAAGCATCAATAGTCAAACTTCCATGGCTGATGTATGGAGAAAGATTAATAGGCTGACAGGTAAAGCTCCCACAACACCGCAGTTTCACAGCCCACAAGAACAGGCTAATATGCTACTGGAGCAGTGGGCCGAAAACTCTAGCTGAGCTCACTTCCACAAGGGATAAAAGACCATCTCGACAAGTCAAAAAAATAGATAGGAAATTCAATATAGCAGTAGCCTGTGCTGCCATTGACCCATCCGACTTGCCGAAATAACCGAGTGGGAGCTGAGAAATGCCCTTGTGAAAGGCAAGGCAACAGCCCTGGCGAGGATGGCATTACTTACAGTGTTCTTCGCCTCATTGCGCAATGCCAGGCAACCCACTCTTACACCTGTATAGACTCAGCCTATCACAAGGAATCCTCCCAAGCTCCTGGACTAAAGTTTAATCATCCCTATACCCAAATCCAACACTGACAAATAAAAAAGTACCAATTTCCTTGACCTCGCCTGTCTGTGCAAAGTATTTGAGAGAATAATTCTGAACAGACTCAAATGTACCGTATACATGCTAATTTCC
>NW_020868792.1:235735-238400 GCF_003789085.1 Penaeus vannamei
AAAGAATGGAAAAGAAAAAGAAGAAAATGAGAAGAGAAAGGAGAAAAGTAAAAAGGAAGTGGAGGAAAGTGAAAGGAAAAAAGAATAAGGACGAGAATAAGAAAGAGTGGAAGAGAAGAAAGAATAAAAGACGGGAAAAACGATTAGTAAAAAGAGTAAAATATAAAAAGAAAAATAATGAAAAATCATGTAAAGATATCAAAAAAGAAAATAACAAGAAATAGTAAAAAGAATAAGAAACGCAAATATATGAAAAATAAGAATAAGAAACAAACATGGGACGTGAGAATAAGAAACAGTAAAATATAATGAATAAGAATAAGAGACAGACAAACAAAAATGCGAATAAGGAAATATAAAAAATAAGAATAAGAAACAAACAAACAAAAAATAGGAATAAGAAACACCTAAAGATAATGAATAAGAATAGGAAACAAACAAACAAGAAAAATGGGAATAAGAAACACTAAAATATAAAGAATAAAAATAGGAAACATACAAAAAGGAAAAATAAGAATAAGAAACAAAAATATAAAAGATAAGAAATTAAGATGTACGAGAAAAGAAATGAAAACGGAGAGAAAAGCGTAATGACACAAGAAAACGGAAGAGCAGGAGGAGGAAAGAAGGAATTAGCAGAATGAGAAGAAAAGGGAAGAAGGAGAAGGAGATAACGGAAGGAGATGAAGAGGGAAGAGGAGAGAAGAAGATGGCGAAAGGAGAAGAAAAATAGAAGGAGATAGTACGAAATGAAAATGGAAGAAGAAGGAGATAGCTGAAGGAGATGAAAAGACAAGAAGAAAAAGGAAATGGCAGAATGATAAGAAAAGGAAGAAGGAGAAGAAGGAGATAGTAGAGGAGAGAGCGAAACGAAATGAAAAGCTAATAATAAGAAGAAGAAAGAGATAGCAATATGAAACGAAAGGGAAGAAGAAAAAAAAAAGATGGAAAAAAATATGAAAAAGGGGAAAAAAATAAAAATAAAAAAAGGGAAGAATAGAAGAAATAGTAGATAAAAAAAATATGAAAAAAATGAAAAAAATAAAAAGAAGATAGAAAAAAGAGAAGAAAGAATAGGGAAAGAACCCAGACGCAAATAATAAGCGTGATCTCATCGCCAGGAGCCCTTCCGTCGAGTGTGTTTGGGCTGTACAAACTCGCGCTGAAATCTGCTGCCGCCTTTCTCTTCAGATTTGCGCCGATTTCGACAGGGAGGGTTTTGGGGGAGGGGGGGGTTGTTG
Organism: Penaeus vannamei; assembly: GCF_003789085.1. NCBI lineage: Eukaryota > Metazoa > Arthropoda > Malacostraca > Decapoda > Penaeidae > Penaeus > Penaeus vannamei. The sequence goes on from NW_020868792.1 coordinate 236,977, forward strand.
TTTTGGTTGTGTGTTTGGGGTTTGTGTTGTTTGTTGTTTGTTGTTTGTTGTTTGTTGTTTTTTGTTTTTGTTGTTGTTTTTGTTGTTGTTGTTGTTTTGTTGTGTTTGTTGTTTTTTGTGTTTTTGTTGTTGTGTTTTTGTTGTTGTTTTGTTTTGTTGTTGTTGTTGTTGTTTTTGTTGTTGCTGCTGCTTTTTACTTAAAGGTCATGCAGTTTATTTTTGTCGTCGTTGTTAATGTTGTTGTTTGTCGCTTTAATGTTCTGCAGTTAGTTTTTGTTTCTGTTTTTTCCACTTAGATGTCTTGTAGTTATTGTTACTGTTGCTATGTTTACTGCCGTAATTCCTCTTTTTATATATTTTTTTCTGCTTTTTCCCTTTTGTTTCCTTTATTTTTTATTTTTATTATTTTCCCCTTTTGTTTCTGTATTTTTTTCTTAATTATTCCCTTTTTGTTTCCAGTAGTTTTTTTTCTTTTCTCTTAGTTTTCCCCTTTTTGTTTCCTATTTTTTTCTCTCTCTTAGTCTTCCTTCTATGGTATCATAACGACATGAAGTGATTTAGTACCTTTTTATCCTCAACCTGGTATGATCTCTGGCATTCTTCTCACGGTCTCGCCACGCTGGTATTAGCCTCCATCCCGCCCATTCTTGGTATTGATTCGGTATTATCTATTCTCATGGTCTATATTTCGCGCCATTGATATTGCTCTCGCGGTTCCTCCTGCGCGCCATCTGTGGGATTTTGTCCGAAGCTGGGGTTTCGCTCCTAACGCTCATTATCCGTAAGGTTTCGCTCGCTGTCGATACCTCTTTGCTTGTATTTCTTAGACGCTCGGTGGGGGGAAAAGGTGAAAGGGGGAAAAAAGTGGGGGGAATGTGTGATAGTTCTGTCGTTTTATGCATTTATGTTGATTCAAAGGCACACGCGTGCAGGAATACGGAGAAACGGATGTAAACATATACATATATATATATATATATATATATATATATATATATATATATATATATATATATATATATATATATATATATATATATATATATATATATATATATATATATATACGCTTTAATGATGCACATAACGCATACGCATGCGTGCATTATCATGACTATGGATACAACACAACAAACAAACAAACAAACACAAACACACACAAACAAACACATAACGACACACACACACACAAAACAAACAACAAACAAAAATAACACAAACATACACACACAAATAAACAAACACAAATACACACACACACTCAACAAACACACAAACGCACACAGAGACATTCCCTTACCCAATCGCACACGCACACACAATTCACATACCTCTAACGCCCTCAAAAAAAAAAAAAAAAAAAAAAAAAAAAAAAAAAAAAACTATGAAACATGCTTCACTCTCGCAATAAAACAAGGTCGCTC
>NW_020868792.1:253500-276000 GCF_003789085.1 Penaeus vannamei
TCTTCATCAGACAAACATGTTTCATTGCAATGTGTCAGTGTTCATTGCAATGCCAAAGAAACCAGGAGCAGTTAAGTGTGTACTTTACAGGACGATTAGTCTGGTGAGCCACTAGACGAAGATTTTACTAAGGGTTCTGATTAATAGAGTGAAAGGAAGAACGAAAAGTGTAATTGGAGAGGTGGAATATGGGTATGTTGAAGATAAAGGAACAAGGAATGCTATCTACTTGTTGAGGATGATGATGGAAAGGTCAATTCGAGTACAGAAATATTTGTATGTGTGTTTCATAGATTATGTTAAGGCTTTTGACAAAGTTAGACATGAAAAGTTGATGGAAGTGCTGGAAGAGTTGGATATTGATGAAGGAGAATTAAAACATTAGAAATCTCTACTGGGAGCAAACTGCGGCTGTAAGAGTAGATGGAGTTGAGAGAGGAGTGAGACAAGGCTGCGTGATGTCACCAAATCTTTTCTCGCTCTACACAGAGAAGATTATGAGAGAAATTGAAGATGTTGAGGGTGTCAAAATTAATGGAATAAATGTCAATAATATTAGATTTGCAGATGACACAGCACTAGTAGCTGACTCGAAGAACAAGCTACAGAAATTGCTGAATGTGGTAGTTGAACATAGTGAACGGATGGGTCTTTATATAGATAAGAACAAATCCTTTTGCTTAGTTGCATCAACGAGAGCACTGCCACCAAGATGTCATTTCAAGGTACATGAGGAAACGCTGGAGCAAGTTCGGTCTTTTTGTTACCTAGGAAGTACAGTGACCGAATACACGACGTGACGCAGATATAAAAGCAAGAATTGAACGGGCAAAGCCTGCAATTGAAAAGATGAAATGTGTTAACTAACAGAAGAGTGAAGATAAGTACCAGACTGAGATTATTGAAATGCTACGTGTGTTCAGTATTATTGTATGGCAGTGAAACATGGACCATAAGTGCAACTATGAGGAAAAGACTGGAAGACATGGAAATGTGGTATCGCACAATGTTGAAGCTAAGCTGGACAAAAAAGGTCATCAATGTGGAAGTGTTGCAAAGAGTTGGAACAGACAGTTATTACCATCATTGTATTAGAGAAGGTTAAGGTTTTTTGGTCTTGTCATGAGAGCAGGGGGATGGAAAGGTTGGTGACCACAGGAAAGGAAGGAAAGAGAGCAAGGGGAAGGCAGAGAACAACTTATGTGAAGGATCTGGAAACAGTTAAATATAAAAGAACAGGACCTGATTCGTTTGTGTAATGACAGAAAGAGATGGCACATGGTAGCAGCCAACGTCAGAGTCGGGCAGGGCAATTGATGATGATGACTTTCACTTGAGCATATTCACTCACTCAGATGCACAGATTGCCACACATGTTGGTACGCATAACCACGTACATAAAGTACGGAGATGGCTCAATGAACAAAAATCACATAACCACCATTTCCACAAGGCAAATTGCATCGTGTTGTCAAAAGCGGAATGTCATCAAAGTTATCGTAAAATCGGCCCAAATCGAGAGCAAACTGCTACCTCGCACTTTCACCACGCCCGGCACTGCCACCAATATATCACCCTCCCTGCACGCCTACCACCTCCTTCTCAGGAATAATAAACCTTCTAGAAACAATTCATTTATCTTTAATTCCTATTCGTAAATCCGAAAATTTAAATCATTACGAATTAAACCATTGTCATTTCTTATAATCCTTGAACGCGCCCCTTTTCCCCATCAGTCCCCGAATATCCTTCCCTTGAAGAAAAGCTATTGTTATCCCTCTCATCCTACCCCCCCCCCCCCCGCCCGAATATCTCCAAACCCCAGCCTTCATCCCCCCCCCCCCCTTACGTCCCTCCTCCACGCACCTGTCTCTTTCAAACGACCAACCACGTGCGTGCGAACAGAGTGGCTCCCTTCCGTTTACCTGGAACCGCATTCGATTCAATGACGTTTCAGATGCATCGCGCCTGTCGGCCTTGCTCTCAGACAACCACTGGGCCGGCTGCCATGCCCTGCCCTGCACGGGAGGAGACGGCTTCTGAAGGACACCTACAGAATCGCGTGATCAACGGCGTCCGCGGGGAACAGCACGAGGTCACACTGTCCACGGTGGCGACGGAAAATCGAAGTCATAAGCGAAGGATTGCTATGGCCACAACTGCAGGATTTCTTGTAAACAAATACCACAGTCGCTTGTGTGTGTGCGAGAGAGAGAGAGAGCTACAATATTATGACAAAGAGCACAGATTGTGATTGATTTACAAGAGATAAAGTTACCGATCACCCATGACCCTCTCCCCCTTGACCCCCGAATTCCCCTCGGATGTCCGCTTTTTGTCGTTTGTCTTTTACAAAGCTGTCCGTGTTCGGAATTAATAATTCTGCAGTTGTTCAGAGGCGGATGGAAGAGTGCGAGCAAGGGAGGGAGGGGAGGGAGGGAGGGAGAGTGAAGGAAGGATAAAGCAAAGAAACGACCAAAATCAGGAATAAAAAGAGACGAAAAACAAGAACAAAAGCAGAGACAGCATTCATCCATGTATCTGGACCCAAAGCAAAAATAACTATATATATATATATATATATATATATATATATATATATATAATGAAAATGGACATAACAAAGCAATGAGAAGAAATATCTGAACTTATGACAATAAAGAAGCAAACAAAAAACGAATGCAAGATAAATACATTGATGATAACGGACACGCGATGAATTAACGGAATGCCAAATAGAAAACAGGCATCAAACGTAGATAATCATAAATAGATAATAAATACATATAAAGGGATTGAAGAAAACGGATAGATGAATTACAAAAACAGAAAAAGAAAACGCACACAAAAAATATTCATGATAGACTGCAATGACTATATACAAATTAATCTAATTTGTGGCATGCCGCCCATCAATCATGATCCACCCCGTCAAATCACAGGGCGGTGGACGCCATAAGTCTTTTTTCAGTTTTAACGACCCTATGAAAGGTCGTTCTACCATTGAGGTTGTCGAAGGTCGTGCAGAGAGTGCGGGAGAGAATTTATATCAATATCTGTGAAGGAATGTGAAGCGCGTGTTAGAAAGAGCGGGATGTGCGTGTTGGGGTCGGCGTGTGTGCGTGTGTGCGTAGTGGCTGTAGGCATGGGTGTGTCGGGTGTGTGTGTGTGTGTGTGTGTGTGTGTGTGTGTGTGTGTGTGTGTGTGTGTGTGTGTGTGTGTGTGTGTGTGTGTGTGTGTGTGCTTGTGAAAAATTGCCCATCCAAGTCAGAAAAAATGTTACCTTTCACACAAATTAATATGAAGATTGACGATTAGCATGGTAATCCTGCGAATAATTTATTTTTCGATACAGTAACATTATTATATATGAGATGGAATCATTAGAAAGAGTAAAATATGAGTCTGATTATTTGTTTGCGAAATTTAAAAAGTAACAATAACACCAAGTGGCAACGCATGCGCGGTCCAAGTAAAAAAGACAAGAAAAAATCGAGAGCAGTGTAGTTATCAACCAAGAGATGGCGTTGAGAGAGAAAGTTCATATGCTTAGCAGTTGTTTAGAACTAAGGGGATGAGCAAAAATAAAAGCTGTATCAGAGGGATAAATCTTTCCTGGTCTCCATTTTCTCCGATTTCATGCTTATCCCTCCTGGGAAGTGAGGGAAGGCGAATCAGTTTTTAGTCACATCGTTTATGTACAGGAAACAGTTCGTTTTTTTCCACAATGCCTGTCAAAATTATGTTGTTTTTTACATGTGGAAATGTCAAAGTCTGGTATTCCCTATTTCGTTTTATTTATGATTTATTAGATGTCGCTGTATGACAAATGACCGGTCATGTCTTCCAATGATATTTTTCATGTTTATTTCTGTGCAACACTCGGGCGCATAAAGAAGTTCAGTTGTTAGCATGAGGTTCTCTATAATATGTATTTGTTCTTCAATATTGAAATTGTAATACGGGTTTAAAATTTCAATCATTTGCATTCCCTCCCCCGGCGCTAAACCAGCCTCTTAACGTCATGCCTTGGAAGCCACTGGTTGCGTAGCCATCGTTTGCCTTCATCGCTACGCAGCTGTTCCCATGCATGCAATGCATTATGGTTGGCACCAAATCGACGGCGAAGACTTTCCCTGGGCAGGTGCCTGCCCGTAGTCGCCCAAACGTGTGCGATGGGATTTAAATCTGGTGACCGAAGCGGGTGTGGCAACACAGTAGTTTCGGGGTGTAGCCGAAACCACGCTTCACTACATTTATTGCGTGAATGAGATTGCTATCCTAAACTAGAGAAAAGGTTATGGTCCGGGAAAGCCATGGCTTTCACCGTCGGCCACAAAGCTCCTTGCGCCGTGAACCGCCCAGGGCCTCGCCAACAAGCTCGCTTCCCGGAATCGAGCTCATCCGCCCAAACAGGCCAGCAGTGATTCTGCCGGTCATTGTGTTCGCCACAATGTTTGGAGATCATATCTGTGGCGAAGAAATAAATACAAATATATAAACTATTACCAGCTGTCTATAGGTGGATCTACGAATAACAGTTATATTTACACGAAATTAATTAACAACTCATTTACCTAATGTTAGCCGTGTGCCAAACATGTTTTGTTTTCCACGTTACTTATATAGAGAACGTTTCCTCTTCCCAGAAATACTCAAGAGCATACTCAAATCTGGATTTTTTCTTTCGATCAGTCAGCTTAATTTTGCAGGCTGGAGTGCATGCAAGCAAACCCACTGTCCGGTGTCTGTTACCCACCGATGCTGCTCAGCATGCCATTCGGAGGTCAGTTATGATATTAGCAATATAAAACGCATTAGCATGATATATGGTTTAAAGTATCGACGAATCTTTTAAATGATCAAAAAAGGCTTCAGCAGCATTGCTCGACGTATTGTCTTCTGCCCAGTTTGTCTATATCGGAGCCACTCCCTCCCCCCCCCCCCTCGTACCCTTTGCACCCAACTAGTGCTTTGTGCTAATAACCGCACACAGTACCTCTTATAGTGTTAATATAGTTGGCCGATGTTTGAGGTTATGGACACAATGTTCATGTTTTATTTCGCTAGTCTTGTTAGAGCAGTGGTTCTTAACCTTGTTGGAAGTACAAAATCCCGTGTTTCATCTGTGCATTCATTGAACCTTACAGAATTGGAAGAATACATGTGATTTCTTCAAAATACAAAACATGCTTTATTAGTGCACAAAATAAATAATGCAAAACCATTGGGTTTAATGAACAAAATAAATGTCACACGTCAAGAATCATGAGTGCAGTGAACGGAAATTACCTCCGTCGAACATCTGAGACTGACTCACCGAACCCCTAGGGTTCGACTGAACCCAGGTTAAGAACCACAGTGCCTGAGTATTGCAAGTCACTGCCATTTAGCCTTCGAGTCTTTGCACTTTTGAATATTAAAACTGTAGGTCGCATAAATTGTTTTTATGCACTTTTTTACATCTTATGGTCACTGCTGTTTCATACTGCATTGTATAAGTATAGAAGTGTGTAAGAGAGAGACGCGACTCACAAACCTTGCGTAAACCGTAATTATGCCAGCAGACGTAAACTACCATTACCTAATTGCTCGACCCCCTCGTCCTGGCTACGAACTAGGAGGCTGTTGTGCTATATAAAAACCAGCGTTAATAGACTATGTTATCTTGTCTTTGCTTAAAGACTGTGATTAGCTGTAGCCTCAGACGCCCCACTGAAAGCAGACGAAAACACCACGTGAGTAAGTGTTAACAGCGAGGACCTGCTCCAATATAAAGTCCATGAAATGTGTTGATACTAATCAGAGCTGAGGGCGGAATTCGCCGGGAAGAACTGCATCCAAAACTCCTTCGAGGCCAATTCTCAAACTCTGTAAGAGGGATGCTGCTGTCACTGTGATAGACTTTATAGACCACTCTGCTACAAGTCAAGCCTTAAGAGTTTAATGTAACATCTATTGCTAATTCTACTTGGACACACAAAATTGACCAAGAGTGGAACAGGGACATTACTGCTAATGGTAGAACAGAATCCTGGTGGACATCAAGTAAACCTAGCATAATTCAGTCCATCTGCCGCGTTTAGCTCAGTTATAAATGAATAATAAAGATATTCCAACTCTACGGCCTTCTCCGCCACGTTTCAATGCTTCATTTCCATTCGATTACACTCCGTGACCTTAGACGAAGAGGTCGTGTGGTGCCCTGCTCCGGTGCCCTCGCCCCTTACACATGGATCTCTGGTGTCATGTACGAGGAAATTGTTCATGAATCTTTAGGTGCGCATATACCTCGCAATTGAAACGTCATGAGAGTAGTGATGTGAACATGGTTATGTTTTAAATTCAATTGAATTCATTCCTCCGCCGAGTGCCAAGTACTGTGTTAGTGACCGTTGGAGCTGAGTGCCCCGTTGTCCCGAGCGCCATAATTCACCTGTCACGAGGCGCCAGACGCCGCGGTCACCACCCCCACGATGGGGGAAAACCGCAAAGTAAACACTGAGGGGGAAGACTCGCGGGATAGCTGTCCCACCCCTCCCACGGCTGAAAAGTACGCTTCAGCCTGTAATTCAGCAGACAGGCCTGCTGAACCCATCGCCATGCAAGAAGCACGAAATGACGGTGATGCTCAGGTGGGTGACGCCGACGCTGACCAAGGAGGTGACGGCTTCACGCTAGTGGGCCCGAAAAAGAAAACGAAAAGAGAGCCCACTAACGCCAGCAAGATGCCACTCGCACCGAGGAAAGACTACGTCCGTCTCGCCTTCCCTGAAGGCACCACGAAAAAAGAAAAGATGAAATGGCTACAGGACCTTGGCAACCCCTCTTCGAACCTGCGGAGTACACCCATTGACCTTGTGAGAGGGGACACGCTCTCCTCGCCATATATCTATGTCGATCGCTCCCAGCAGAGCTATATAGAAAACCTTCCTGGGGGACATTGGAGGTATTACCTTCAAATCATGCAATGAAAAAAGGAAATCGGAAAAATATGACGAATACCTCGTCACACATTATAACAAGGACCTTGACCTTGAAAACGCATACGCACTTGATGGAGTTCACAAGGCCATTCGAGTGTACAAGGATGGCCAACCATTAAACCGAATCCGCATCGTATGGAAAGGAGAGCAACCCCCTCCAAGTACATACAAATTCTTCGGAAAGTACATGCCCACCAGCCACGTGCGGCCGTGGAGGGCATCCCCTGTCTTATGCTACAACTGCATAGGAAGCGGCCATGTAGCTAGGTATTGCAAGGATAAGGCCCGCTGCGCAGCATGTGTTGAGCAACACAGTGCCAAGGAGTGTCCTCGCAGTGCTGCAGGGCGAGAGCCTACTGCAGATGCACCGAGCTTCGTCCCATCCTGCTCCAGGTGTGGGAAGGCAGGTGTGACTGCCTGGCTCTGGGGGTGCACAGCCCTCCCTGCCCTGGCACCTCCCCCCCTCCTCCTGTGGCCGCAGCACCGACCGCGAGTGACCAACGCGGCCCTCCCTGCCCTGGCCCCTCCCCCCCACCCCCTGTGGCCCCGGTGCCGACCGCGAGTGACCAGCGCGGCCCACCTAACCCAACCCGCGGCCAGCGTGCCGGGGGAGTGCCCAGCCGTGCCGTGTGTGACGTCACCAGCCGCAGAGACTTCCCGGGGCTGTCGGCGAGTGGGGATGCAGAGGTAGCCGAACTACGCGACACGATTGCGTTGTTGAAGGAGCAGGTTGACAAGATGATGCTAATCATCACAGAGCTCAAGACCGCGTCCCCCCTCCCCCCACAGGCGCCCGCCGAGGCGGCCGTCCCTCACCCTCGGGCAGGGATGACCGCAGGCCTGGCCGGGGAATCCCCCGCACAACCATGTGGAAGAAGTGACGTCACGCCAGCTGACCATAGTGACATAAATGTGCAGGAGCTTTTAAAGGAAACCAAAGCTCTGAGACAAGAAAACAATAACTTGAGACAGGACAAGGAAAAAATGAACAGGGACTGTCATTGCCGAGATACTAGTACTGCTATTAGTGTTAAAGAAACGAGCGACCAGATACGATGTTAGGACATCAGTGCTGATAACCAGAGTGGGCGTGTCAGCGCTGACAGCAGCGACGAACACTACCACGATCCCTGGGGCACCGAGCCAGACGAGGAGTCCAGTGACGTCACCAGCCCCCCAGGCACACCCGGCACAACAACCGAGGGGACTGTGCTAAGAAGTGGGACAAAGCTAAGACCTAATCTTTGACATGGTTAAAAGTACTTTTAAGCTTAGGACAATCATCTGTAATAGAATCTACATTATTCATGAAGTTTAATGTTTCTTATGTGAACCTAAATTCCGTAATATTAATGGATATAAGCACATGAAGTACAGATTACATAATAATACACTACTCACATATGGATAGACGCACAATTAAATTCATATCATGGAATATGCGTAGTATTAAGCCTAGGCTGAGTGACGTAGAGTTTTATATTCGTAAATATAATATTGATGTGATTTGAGTGCAAGAACCTTCTGCTGCTGCTGCTAAAATGAAAATTGCACCTTCAATTAAGGGTTATCATTCTTATGTGAATACAGCCATGACTGGATTGTTGACATATGTGAAGGTAACATTGCCACATAAATTTGTTAAAAAATCCGAGAACACTGATGTTCAATTTCATCATTTAAAAATTCAGACTGCCTCTGGGTATTTTTCACTATACGATATATATGCCAGATCGTCAAAATTTCTGGCTTGTTCTTTACCCAATTTTCACAACCAAGGCACGTTATGCATGGGCGACCTTAATGCAAGGCACCCACACTTTGGAGACAGCCAGCGTAATAGTAATGGGGAAGAATTCAAACATTTCATTAATAGTAGATCACTGACAGTATATGACACAGAAATAGAAACTCATTTGGGAGGTAGCAGGTTAGATTACGTATTTGGCAAAAATCTAGTTCATGGTAATGTCTGTACTTCACTGGTACGAGAATTAGTTAGTGACCACTTTGCAATCCGAACTGACTATACTGTTGACAGCAACTCAGCCCCTAAACCACCTAGGCTTAGAATAATCATCCCACCGGGCCTGGAGCATCACTTCAAGGCACGTGTCTTTGATTGGTACAACACATATGAAGTAACAACAGTTGAAAATTTCTCTCAGGATTTAATCAAAGTTGTCACTGAGTACTATAACACATGGGTATGTTTACGAAAACTCTCGAAGAAAAAGAGAACCCAAGCCCCCCATGCTCCGAGGTGGATCAATGACCCAATTCTAGCCAAGGAACATCGACGAGTTCAGGAGTTTGCCAATTGCTATAAAGATAACAAGACGCCAGACAATCTTATTGTTTCTTAAAGCCAATAAAGAATTCAGAGAACTAAAAACTGAGATTCGTAGTAAACACTGGGAACAATTTTTGCAAAGCATCAATAGTCAAACTTCCATGGCTGATGTATGGAGAAAGATTAATAGGCTGACAGGTAAAGCTCCCATAACACCGCAGTTTCACAGCCCACAAGAACAGCCTAATATGCTGCTGGAGCAGTGGGCTGAAAACTCTCAGCTGAGCTCACTTCCACAAGGATAAAAGATCACCTCGACAAGTCAAAAATAAATAGAAAATCCAATATAGCAGTAGCCTGTGCTGCTATTGACCCATCCGACTTTGCCGAAATAACCGAGTGGGAACTGAGAAATGCCCTTGTGAAAGGCAAGGCAACAGCCCCTGGCGAGGATGGCATTACTTACAGTGTTCTTCGCCTCACTGCGCAGGTGTATAGACCTGTATAGACAGCCTATCACAAGGAATCCTCCCAAGCTACTGGACTAAAAGTTTAATCATCCCTATACCTAAATCCAACACTGACAAATACAGACCAATTTCCTTGACCTCCTGTCTGTGCAAAGTACTTGAGAGAATAATTCTGAACAACTCATGTTTCGTATACATGCTAAGTTATCCCCCAGACCGTATGGATTTCTCCCAGGACGTAGCAGTCAGCATTGTTTTGCAGAATACTTAACAAACTCAATACCAGGCATGCAAACCGTATTTCTTGATCTTCAATCTGCCTTTGATATTGCAAACAGAGAACTGATCCTTGAGCAACTAGCTAGTTTTGGTATTCAGGGAAAACTGTTAACATGGATTCAAATGTATCTATCCAATCGATCGGCCCAAGTTTTCTTCAGGGGTGTACTCATACAAAAGTGTTTGAACTCGGCACACCTCAGGGAGGCGTACTTAGTCCCATGCTATTTAACATCCTAATGCATAGATTACTAGGCGATATACCACTTGAGGGCAATGACTCCATTATTTGCTATGCCGATGATATTTGCATTAAATCCTCATCCGAGGAGAGAATGCAACAGATCCTTGATGTGCTTTCAGCAAGGGCTACAGAGTGTGGCTTGATAATATCGACTGAAAAAAACAAGGCACTTAACCCTAAAACAATCCCTCTGCCAAAGTTTCACATCAATGACGTTGAGCTAGATCTTTGTCACCAATACAGATATCTCGGGGTGGCTGTTAATGATGCAGAGTTCATACAAAACCTGAAGAAAAGGCTGTGGGAACGGCTGAAGCCACTTAGGACACTTGTCGGCAAAGACCATGGTATTAATGTCAATATTGCTAGACTCTTTTACTTGTCATACATACGGTCGGTCATAGATTATCATGCATTGCACCTAGTATTATACAAGGAATCAGAGTTGGCTAGTTTAGAAATTGTACAAAATGAGGCCATGAGGCTTATTCTCAGAGCCCCTAAGACAATGAGGATTGTGAATATGAGAACAGAACTCAATTTGCCGTGCAAAAGAACGAGGCCATGACATACGTTTTGTGTGGATACCATCGCATGTTGGAATTCCCAGGCATGATCAAGCTGACCGCCTGGCAAAATCAGCATGTGACAAGCAAAGTGTGGATATAGATCTTGGAGTACCTCTTGCTAGGATTTCACACATAATTAAAACTTCCTTCAAAGAGGACTTGTCTGACGATTAATTCTCAACGGCCTGAAAGCTGTAGCATAAACCACTATGACCGGTTTATGCAAGATGTATTCATCTATGGTTTATACAAAACAACAATAAGACAGTGTGATATTGTGACCGCAAGAATCAGGCTGGGATATAGATTGTACTGGCAGGTCAGTACAGTCTGTAATGTTGAAGAAACTAATTGTAAATTATGCAATGAAGAATATAAGCGAACACGTACATTATATCTCAGAGTGTCATGTAATACAGCCTTTCAGACCACCTAGCATGAGGTATGGAGAACTATGTAACTACTTCATATCATCTGATGGAAGATATAATTATGTTATATCCTAAATTTGGAATGTAGTATCACATGACCACATATCAAATGTTACATTGCCTTTCCACGCCCAAGTCGTATGCCGGCTTGATAGATGAGTAGATAAATTACTGATTGTTCTTTTCTTTTAAATATATTTTAGACCGAAATAATTTTATGATCTAGATTTACACAGTAATACTAATATATAATGCTTTGACCATGCATCAAATGTACCACAGCTTGCCCACGCCTGTGCAGTTAGCCAGGGTGGTAAATAAAGGACTAAACTAAACTAAATCATTTCCATTATGACCATATATGTCCTTATCAATTTGTAGGTAGTCGTGGGCTGATATAGGTCAATGCAAACTGGCCGAAAAAGGAATCTAATATTTGAACCACAAACTAATAAATCACCTTTCTCCTTTCTGGTGTGTGCTCTTAACCAAATAAATCAGCATAAGTAAAAAAAAATCATATCATGTACGTGCATGCGTGTGTGTGCGTGCGTCTGTGTGTGTGTGTGTGTGTGTGTGTGTGTGTGTGTGTGTGTGTGTGTGTGTGTGTGTGTGTGTGTGTGTGTGTGTGTGTTGTGAGAGAGAGTGAGGGGGGGGGAGAGCATTACTGTTCGGCCATGTGGATCTTCACAGAGAATTCTCTACACATAAACTAAAAAGAGTAAATAAGGTAAAACGAGTAAAATAAATAAAAGTGGTGAGTTCTGGCATTTTACTAAGAGAGTGGCAGCGTATGTACACAACAAATATAATTCCTTTACAATATCGGGACAGGTCACTGGTGAATCCGCTGACGTGGGGATGACCGTTACAAAATAAAAATAAAAACAGAAGATACACAAAAGGCGACAGCGTGTTGTCCTGCGAGCCCCAGCCTGCCCTCTCTCTGTCTCGTGAGTGTCTGTTCGGCGGGCTTCCCTCAGGTGCGCGTTGTCATTGCGGTAATTATGTACCGCCCAATTTCCTGGTTCTTCTTCGACGCAGGTATTTGTGCCTTATTACTAATAGATTCAAAATGCTTTTTTTAGAAGAATTTTCACGCAACACATAAGTTAGTCCTTGAATTTATTTGGTTGTCTTGTGCAGGTGTTTCGTCTGCTTCTGGGTCAAGCACATTACGTGGGTTCGTAGTCGCACTTTCTGCCGTTCACCGAGTCTATGGCCACAATTGTTCATGCGTGCATTTTCGGATGTAAAACATCACTACAACCCCTCCCATGGCCCGGGAGTGAATGTCGGGGCGTCGCCTCCACTCGCCTCGAGTCTTGGATGGTATCCAAAGGTCCCGCTCCGGGCCCGCCCATCTCCGTGACGATCTGGCGCAGAGGATATGGAGCTATCATCGGTAATAACAGCGACGAGCCGACCATTCACATCCCAATCTTCAGGACATCTTGCAGCAACAACCGAGGATCCTCTTGTCTACACTGTCCATTTTGTCAGCTTTGTCCACCTCGTTCACCTCAGCTGCACTGTGTTCCGATTTCATCTCCAAAACGACGGGAATGGGGAGACGCGTGACCTGATAATCTGTGGAAGACAGTCACAGAACATCCAAAATACATGCTGGGACCGCTGTCATCGGCTCCCCCGCAGCGGCAGGACCTGTGGATATTAAAAGGCAGTAACTATAAAGGCTGTGTATACTGAGCCGGCCCTCGAAGCAAAACTACAAGAACTCGTAAAATAATAAATAAACTAAAAGTAACAAAACATAAAAGGAACATAAAATCGGTAAAATGATAAGTTGAAACAAAAATTAAATTAAACTTAAAACTAAGGCCATACAAACTAAAAGACAACACTAAATAAAAGGTACACAACTTAATAGTTAATAAAAGTATACAAACAATTAAACATATAGAAAACTATACAGAAAAAACATAATGCACATAATGCACTGCATTTCAGCAAGGGCGTACGGAGGACAGCAACAGTATTTCCCGAGGATCTATATCAGCATCCTCCTCACGGTTTAGGTCAACATGTGGGTCAGATTCTAGGTCGGTTGGGTTCACGAATGCTAGCTCATCAGGTGTTCTGAAAGGTTTTATTTGATTAGCATGTAACCTGCATTCTTTGTATGGTGGCTCTACATCTTGGGTAATATACGTTACAGGCCCAACACATTCCATTATGCGAGCTGGTCCATTCCAGCGTGAACCTAAAGTTCTACGAGGACCAGTAAGTCTACGAGAGTTCCTAAAAAGCACCAGTGAACCCACGTCCATCTGAGGAGCTTTTCTGCCTCATTTATTATAATTCCTAGCCTAAGTCTCCCGAGCTCGACGCGAAGTCTCGACTGCAATATACCGTGCTTCCTGCAGAATATCATGAAATTCCTTTGCAGCATCTGTTGCAAAGGTCATGTCATTGGAGAGACCTACAGGGAAATGACCATGATGACCCATAAGAAGATAAAGTTGTTGATCACCTACAGAGCGATGGAAAGCACTGTTCAATGCCAAATGAACCTGAGGAACATACTGATGCCACTCTAATGGATGCCGCTTCGTTAAAGTCGCTAATGCCTCTTTGATAACTTTGTTAGACCTCTCCACCATCCCATTAGTCTGTGGGTGGCATGCAACGGTAAGATGAGTCTTAGTTTTAACGATGCTACAGACCTGGGTAAACAACCTATTTGTAAACTCGCACCCACCATCTGTCTGCAGGAGCCGTGGTGGACCCAAAATCGTCAAAAAGTCATTAATATAAGCCTTTGCAATCACCTAGGCCTCCTTAGAAGGTACTGGAATTAACTGCAAGAACCGTGTAAGATTATCAATAAGAACCAGAATATACCTATACCCTGCTGGTGCAGCAGCTAAAGGAGTTGTGTGTGGAGTACCTTTCTTTCGCTGGCATGTTGCACATGAAGCAACATAGCTCTTAACATCTCGCAACATATTTGGAAAATAGAAAAGATCTCTTAGATTCTGATAAGGCCGAACATACCAGGATGAGAGGTAAATAAACAACCGTGCGCTTCAATGCAGCTGCACGTAATGACCGAGGAACAACCAACTGATGTATTACATGACCAGGTAACTCACAAATGTGATAGAGAACACCATTCTGCAAAGAAAATTCGTGTAGAGCCAAAGGTATCTTCCTTTTGAGCATATTCTTTTCCTCCAGATACTCAATGATTTCAATGAGCAACGAGTCTTTAAGCTGTTCTTCCCGCATGGCAGTGGGATCAACATCAGCAAGATCTATTTGCCCTATCGAGCGAGATGGCATATCAGGCACTTTATGTTGCACTCCCTGCTTATAAAAGATCTTAAATTGAAAATGAGATAGCTCATAAGCCCAGTGTGACATTCGAACACTCTTAGTCTTTCTCGTGAAAACATGTACCAACGGACGATGATCAGTATACACAGTAAAGTGCCTGCCATAGATATAAGGATCAAATGCCCTAACTCCTTCTACCACAGCCAGAGCTTCAGCATCTGTTGCAGAGTAACGTGTTTCTGCCCCACGGAGCTTACGAGAAAAGTATGCAATTGCAGAAGGGTTACCATGAGCATCCCTCTGCATTAAACATGCACCAATAGCCAATTGCGACGCATCGGTATGTACTTCAAAGGGGTCGTTCAAACGAGGTTTCTGCAATATATTCCAGTCTGTTTCAGAGACTGGAAGGCTTCTTGTTCACGAGTCTCCCACTTAAATGGCTGATCTTTCCTAGTTAGCTGTATTAACGGTGATGCTATAGCAGCATAATTAGGTATGTGATTTCTAAAGAACCCTGTGGCACCAAGAAAGCGACGCAAACCCTTTGCGTTTCGTGGAGGTGTCATCTCTACAATCCTATGCACCTTCTCAGGATCTGGCAAGATACCTTCAGGGGTTACTTTAAATCCCAGGAATCGAAACTCCTGCACTGCAAACTCGCACTTTGCCATGTTAAGCTTAAACCCAGCATTTAGAATTTTAAGCATTTCGAGCTGTTCAAGATGGGTTGTGAAGTTAGGGATATAAATGACATCCAGATAAGCAAGAGTGTGCCTACCTAGAACTGGGGAAAGTACTATATTCATGGTGCACTGGAATGTCTTTGGTGCTCTGGAAAGCCCAAACGGCATCTTGCGGAATTGGAAGAGACGGTAACCATCACTGAAAGCAGTTTTAGGCTTATCAGATGGTTCTACAGCTTATGACCAATATGCAGAACGACTGTCAAGAAGGGAAAAAACCCGAGTGTCCCTGAGCTCATCTGCGAGTTCATCAATCCTCGGGAGAGGATAGGTATCGGCAACAGTAACGGAATTAAGATTCCAGTAATATACACAAAAGCGCAAACTAACATCTTTCTTTTTAACTAAAACTACAGGCAAAAGCCATGGAGATGTTGATGGCTCAATGATATCTGCTTTCAACATGTCACTCCTTACGGATCTTTTCTTTGGTTGTCTCTGGCAAGCGCCACTGCCTAGTGCATAATGGCCTTGTATCACCCGTGATGATCTTATGGGTTACCCCTGGAACCAAACCTACTTGAGTTTTATCCCCTGAGAAGAAAGGTGGGAACTTGCAAGCACTTCCCTTAACTGTTCCCGCTTCTTTGAACTAAGATGACCAAGAGATGGTCGAGCAACCTCCACACTATCATCTTCGATTAATGCGGATTCTGCGATGGCACTTACTTCTAAAGCAGCATCATTTCTCCCCACAGTATCACTTAGGTAACAAAGAGAACAGATCATCTACCTGAGAACCATCAGCCAACTGCAGACCATTCTCGTCAAACTCGTCCTCTTCCCACTCAAATTCCGATACCTCCATATAACTGTTCAAATCAACAGGTATAGTTATTTCTGAAAGTATGGGATCTTTAGTATCATCATCATTGAAAAGATTAATCTCCGCTGCTACACAAAAATGAGACCCTTTTCAGAGTGTAATGTGTTTAGCTGTAAAATTTACAACAAAAACCGAGCACTTATCCTTTTGAGGAACCACTAGACTCCTGGGTATATCAAGTGCAGTAGTGCAATTACTGATTAAAACGGACTTCCCATTGAAACGAGGTGATATGCTACAAGTGACATACATACCAGTGTAAGCTGGACTTGCAACATGGAGCTAAGCGAACAACAGGAGGATGTACTGTTGGCTGCAAAAACGACACAAGACGCAAAGATTCATCCTTCTCACACTGTAAAGGATAAACCACGTTATTGAGGTGAAGATAAGCTTCCTGGGTATTAGCATCATGAATGATTTTATAATGAACTTTGCGCAGCATATCTACACCAACAAGATCACCTGGAAATGATATTTCATCAACAACAATAACCCTGTGTATTAACCACTTACCAGATCTTAACCAAACCTCAATGTCCAGTTCTTCAATTACAGGAAGCTCATTCCCTGCAACTCCCTTAAGACCTCTATGCGCAACAAAAGATTTACGAGGTGAGAGGTGTGCAACAGCTGCTTTCTTAATCAAGATTACCTGGCTCCCAGTGTCAATAAATGCCTGTAAGGATTTACCCTCGATATCTAGCATAACGGTTGGTCGTCCATTAGGACATCTGTGTCTCATCACCTGGCTGCTGCTAATGGAACTGCACTTTGGGACCCTGCCTCCTAAGCTACAGTTCTCCTCCCAATGCAGAAGGTCCCGTTCTGCTTGGGATGTTGAGAAAGGGACATTCTCTCAGGAAATGCCCTTCGCGACGGCACGCCAAACATGCACGTGATGCCGGCCTCGTAAACTGGTCCATGCGGCGAGATGGTCGGCGCGGTGTCGGTCCAAAAGGCCTGGAATAACTGCTTGTTGGTCCATCTTCCTCAATTCTAGTTACCTTTCCTCCAGACCTTGCAGAAGACGGGTAAAGACGAGCTGGTCCTTCTTCCTCTGCACGGACGCCCATCCTAGCGTTCCACACGCGCTGGGTCGTGTCTACCAGTTACCTCAGTGGAGCATCTTCCGACAGGGCACACATCTCCCTTAACCAGCCTGGAAGACCTTGCAAAAAAAGCCGTCTAATTAGCTCGTCTGGCTCTCCAATTGATTCAGGACGCCCTGATAAACGGCACCCTCTAGAGTGATGTAAAAATCCAGAGGGGCTTGACCACTCACTAGACGTCGTTCGTGGAGTCGCCGGAAGTAGTCACTTGCAGAACAAGTTCCCCGGAACTTCTGCTGTAACTTGGATCTAAATTCTGCCCAGACTGTGATGGCATCAAAGATGGGGCTGTTGATGATCAAATCAGCAGGTTCGCTGCAAGATGCCCTGGCATTTCTTATAAAAGCATCATCAGTAGGTGGGATTGACTTCTCAATTTGGCGAATCCACCATTCTATTTCTTGGTTACGATGCAGTGGTTGGGATGCTGGAGTGTCACCAGAAAACTTTGAAATCGACTCCTTCTCCATGTAGATAGCAACTCTGGTTGAAGGCTGCCCAGCAGGTTCACATCGCTGAGGTGAAGATATGCCAGAACGCAGGCACGTAAACTTCGTTTGCTCACTTGTAACTGGGGTTTGTCATGGAGTAGGTACAGGTGTTATACTTGGGGTAATAGACTGAAGGGCTTCTCTAAGGGAACGGTTTGCTTCTGCCATGAGAGGTCGGTCCTGTTCAGCTTGGAGAGTGAGAGCAGCCCGTGCTTCAAGGAGCGTTGCACGGTCTCTCTCAACAGCGGCTTCCCTCAAGGCACTCTGTTCCTCCATTTCACGCAGCGCCTTGTCCCAAAGCTGGCGATCGTTTCTGGCCTGTGTTTCCAGAAGACGGTTCTCCATCAGAAGCACTAGACTCTCTTAGTTTTTCTTACGTTCTTCTTCTAACTTTGACTGTAACACTTTAATTATTTAATCACTTTTCTTCCTGTCCTCTTTGGCTTTTGCTTCACTTCCAACATATTGGTCTTCCCACTCACTAGTCTGTGCCTTATGGGTCGAAATTTGATCCGCTAATTCACTATAAACACTGATTTCGGGGTCAAGTAACCTTTCCATGGGAGCAACTGCTCCTTACTGCTGTTCATCACCTTCCGGGGCCGGTGCAGAATGACCTGCATCGGGACCGGCTTTTCTCGGGCGAACCATTTTTAAAACTTATCACAATAGTCGCTTAGAAATTCAGCAACTAGTCACTATTGTCCACACACTCTTATTTTCAGTGTCTATTCACACAGGGGTTGTACGGTATGAAACATTACACAGTACAAATATCACACGTAACACAATAAAACACCGTGTACAACACTGTTGCAACACCTACACCTTTGAAATTATATAAGTAAGCACAACCATCATCAAAAATCATAAAAATTCAAGAACATAAAATGAGAAAACTGTAAAAACATTGACACAAAAATACAAAGAACTACATAAAACACATTTAAGAAAACATGATCATCGATACGAGCACCAGAGGAGCTCAAGATTGTACGTAAAATTCTCAAAGTTTGACTCCCTTTTGGCCAACGTACGTTCGTCAGAAAGCAATACTCACAATAAACTAGCACCTGCTAATTATTCATCAACTCTCTGAGCACCGCTTCCACCAAGAACAAGCTGTCGCGGTTAGCTCAGTTATAAATGAATAATAGATGTTCCAACTCTACGGGCTTCTCCGCCGCGTTTCAATGTTTCATTTCCATTATGACCATATATGTCCTTATCAATTGTGGTAGCATCGTGGGCCGATATAGGTCAAGGCAAACAAACTAGCCAAAAAAGGAATCTAATACTTGAACCACAAAGTAATAAATCACCTTTCTCCTTTCTGGCGTGTGCTCAACCAAATAAATCAGCATAAGTAAAAAAAATAATATTTCATGTACATGCATGCGAGTGTGTATGCGTGTGCGTGTGTGTGTATGTGTATGTGTATGTGTATGTGTGTGTGAGTGTATGTGTGTGTGTGTGTGTGTGTGTGTGTGTGTGTGTGTGTGTGTGTGTGTGTGTGTGTGTGTGTGTGTGTGTGAGAGAGAGAGAGAGAAAGACGGGAGAGCGAGAGAAACAGGGAGTGGGAGAAAAGCAAGAGAGTGAGAGTTTAAGTGCATGTGTGCATGAGTGCGTGTACGCGTGAGTGTAAGTGCATGTAAGTGTAAGTGTGTACGTGTGCGAACAAGGGTAACTATGGGAGGACTTGTTCGTGTGCGCGTAAGCAAGCACGAACATAGTTACAGGTACATTACTGTTCGGCCATATGGATCTTCACAGAGAGTTCTCTACACATAAACTAAAAAGAGTAAATAAGGTAAAACGAGTAAAATAAATAAAAGTGGTGAGTTCTGGCATTTTACTAAGAGAGTGGCAGCGTATTTACACAACAAATATAATTCCTTTACAATATTGGGACAGGTCACTGGTGAATCCGCTGACGTGGGGATGACCGTTACAAAATAAAAATAAAAACAGAAGATACACAAAAGGCGACAGCGTGTTGTCCTGCGAGCCCCAGCATGCCCTCTCTCTGTCTCCTGGTTCTTCTTCGACGCAGGTATTTGTGCCTTGTTTCTAATAGATTCAAAAAGCATTTTTAGAAGAATTTTCACGCAACACATAAGTTTATTTGGTTGTTTTGCACAGGTGTTTCGTCTGCTCCTGGGTCAAGCGCTTTACGCATGTTCGTTGTCACACTTTCTGCCGTTCACCGAGTCTATGGCCACAATTGTTCATGCGTGCATTTTCGGATGTAAAACTTATCACTACACATCCACACTGAACTCTTTTCTAATTCTAACTACACATCTCGGCCCCTGATCACTGAATCCTCACCCCATCAGCTTCAACTGGGGGCAGCAAATTATTCATTTCCTTGAGACATAATAGAAACTCGAACAAGCAAAGCCAGAAAAGATTTCGAGTCACTGAAACCTCAAGGTAATTCTGTTCCACCAGTACCCACTTCATTGTGTTTAGTACTGCCGTCAGTGTAAATGCAAAGGACACACAGATACTTACTGTCTGTGAAGGAAAAAGTGCAGTTGCTGTCTGCGCACTGGACTTGGACAGGGTCATACTCGTACAGAGAAGGAGAGGCAAAATTCTTCTATCACAGAATTTCGACTCAAAAGGCAAGAAATGCCTGATTGGCTCAGATATTCCTTGCTTCCTCATTTTAAAACTGGAAGCTAGACGACGGTACCAGGCCAATAAATCACAGCCTTTCCTGTTTCATCTTACATCAACCTCCCAGATCAGGTAATGGCCATATCATAATATCAGCTATTGTTAGGGGTCTTCAAACTAACATTGGTGACCTTGTTCATAGCCATGTGAACCCACACACTTGACATTGTAGCATAAATGAATACCTCCCTAAACGAGTCAGTCCCTGACATTTATGGACAATTTAGTGGCATAGACGTGACAGTAAGCGTGGGGCCTTTGCCGGTGTCGCAGCTGCTTCCATAAGTCCCAGCACCAAAGCTCAAACTTGCTGTATCTGCTAGTTTCCACAGTGACAAGGAAGTGATCCCATTGGCTTCCTACAGGCTCACATAGATGCGCTTCTACAGCAGCACTTTTGTGACCATGTTACTGTAGGTGATATGAATTAACACCTGCTCATAAGATCCTTTGAAGAGCTACTGTGTTTGGATTGACAAATCTTGTCTTATTTCCCACACACATTTCCGGCTCGATTCTGTCATCAGTGTTCTGCCAGAAACCCCCAGAAGGTGTAGCAATCTCAGTGCCATGGGTTCATCAGGCCACTTTGCAGTCTGGAGTGTGATTAGCACCTCTGCAAGGAGGGATAGTCTAATATCTATCAACCTGCTTTGGTATAATGCAGACTAGAAGTTTTCAGTGATATTTTATAATATGCTTTTTGAAGTTCTATTCTTACTGGTGATGTAGATGAACAAATTCATGCAATCACAGGAACCATTCTCAACTACAAAAAACTCAATTCCATGTCATTCCTACACAGTCAAACACCGTGACTAGCTATGGTTCGGTTACTATAGTAGAATAATTGCTGATAAAAATCGTATTTAGAAGCACTACATTAGGCACGCGACTCCAGTCTACAAGTAACTCTATCGACAATGCTGTGCAACCATAAGCCAGGGACAGAGATGGGCTCACCAGCAATGGTAAGTAGGCCTGAAAAGTAAGCTGACTGGGTAGTGGGTAACAAGTTTTGGTGGAGCGCCCTTAAATTGTAAGAGGGCTTTCCTCCTGATGACACCGTACCTCCACTGCAAAAATCTGATTGAACAGTAGCAACCCAGAGCTAAGACAAAACAAGATGACAGTGCCTGATCCTAAGTGCCTTCTACCAAATGTACCAGTACGTACACACATATACAAGTCTGAATATTCTTAACATCACAACATAGGTGATCAAGCAAAAGCTGCTAGAAGTTGACCCCCAAAAAACCCTGAGTTCTGACATTAGCCTCAACCTTCTTTTAAAATGTGCATCTCATCAGACTGCACCTCTTCCCTGTATTTTCCAGAGATGTCTAACTTCTGGAAAGTTTCATCATTGCATACTTCCCCATCCCCACCACTCATCACTACAAGGGCAGTTGATAGGGTGTGGTACCTCAGCCTCATCGCTAAACTCAACAGTGTGGGAGTGCATGGCTACCTTATGCAAGATTAACTGAGAGGTAGTTCCCTCAGAGAAGCAGTGAAAGGTCACACCTTAGAGAAAAAAAACTCAATAGGTGCCAGTATTCCCCGGAATAGTGTCCGTGGCCCATTCCTCTGGAACATCTTTTATATTGTTCTACTCTGCCTTGTCTTTTTAGAGGCACATTTATTTGCTGATAATTCCATCCTTATATTCCCCTGTGACAGTGATGGTAATCATGCTACCGTTGCGTACATGAACCAAGTTCTTCAAACATTTGCCTCATGGAGTAGACACTGTCAAGTCGACATAGCCCCAGATAAAACAGAGCCAATGCTGATATCTCGACGTCAGCGCACCCTTATCCCCACTGTTCTGTTGGAAAGGAGAGCACTGCCACTCCAGGCATCCATCACCATCTTGAGTGTAGAAGTTAATGATGCCCTTACCTTCACTAATCTCTTTCGTAATGTTGCCAAGAAAGCCACGTGGAGATAAAGCTGTGTGCGGCGCATTGCACTGTCATGGAATTTGCACCTCTCACATATTCTTCCAGCCCAGGATCACACCACAGCCTCTTAAACATAGTACAGAACGGAGCTCAGCAGATGA
>NW_020868792.1:288500-291000 GCF_003789085.1 Penaeus vannamei
GCGACCGTTTGAATTTTCAACTGTTTACAATCAGGGAAAAAATGAAATTAAGAGTAAGTATTATGAAGCAAGCGAGAGAAAGCAAATGTCGTCCAAGGAAAGCCGCGGTTCGGAACTATATAACAGAAAATCAGTTCAATGCGTCGGTTTCTTGACACGTGCATTTCACAACGCAAAATCTAGATGAGGGGAAACTATTCCAGAAATGAAAGACTTATAACAAAACAAATATAACACGTGTGATGTTTGTGAGGCGAGAGAACAGAGAGAAACACTTTGAATTTAAATGGGGCTTACCTTTGAAACTGCGAATTCGGAAGGCGTTATTCGGTGGATTGAATAATATCGTGATAATCTGCAAAGGCCAAATCCCTTAGACCTATTTTTAAAGAAAAAGCGCGATGGAAATGAACGAGAAGTAAAATACGAATCATTAGGTATGAAAAATTACGAAAAAGAATACAATAAAACTACATTAGGAACAAGGCAATATTACAATAAGCGTGTAGAATTAAGTGTAAACCATCCATGCGATGATAACGACTGTTAACAACCTTTAACAATTGCAATGATAGTTTGGGTAGTTGGCGAGACTAAGAGATAAATAATTTTACTGTTATGTCAAACGGTATATTCCCTGGAGATTATACCAAGCATCACACGATATAGATATAACAATGAGAATAGATACAGATATAACAATCAGAATTATGCAATAACAGATCGCAATATTCAATGAATCCATACTCTCTCTCTCTCTCTCTCTCTCTCTCTCTCTCTATATATATATATATATATATTAATATATATATTTTTTTTTTTTTTTCTCTCTCTCCCTCTCTCTCTTGTTCTCTTCCTCTCCATCTCTCCCACTCTCTCTCTCTTTATCTCTCTCTTTATTTTTGATAATAAGGTAGGATATAAATAAAACTGACCGAATTGACGGAGGCGAATGTTCACATGGGAAAAGTACAAATGGCAGGAGAATCGACCGGAATCCAGATGACTGTTGACTGGGAGACTGAGCGGCACGGGCATCAGGGCGACCGCAAGAAACGATCGATTCTTGTCAGGGCAATGGAAGAACTCAACCAGAAAGAGACCCTGAAGATGGCGAAGAATCACGTCAGCGGATGAGCTTTTCCGTCTTCGTGCACGTGGAAAGAGATTCACCTCGTTGGCTCAGTCGCCAAGGCCAGGACAGGACCCTTACGCTGTGTTCGGAATTGCTCGTGCTGCTCGGATGGACGTGCAAACTAGTCTGGAAAACTGTTCGGAACCCGTCCAAGTTGTCCGGACAAGGCGTCTACTCGGGCCTCCAGAGAACAGACCGAGTTAGACCAGATGGGTTAGTTCATAAACAAAGAAGATGCCAGGCATCAAAGTGGAAAAACCTTTTCATTAAATCTATCCGAGAATCTGCTAAAAATGTGCTTTAGAGTGAATTTGAGAATATCCATGGCTATTTTCGTCAAGTAATCTTACAGCTACTCATAATTATAAGAAAATTAACTGACATTCAGACCATTTCTTTATCAGCTGAACATTGCAGTCCGAGTAACAGGTCGTCTATCCGAGCTGGACGAGCAGTTCCGGACACCGCAGTTAACTTTTTATCAACTCTGTTGAAAGTTTTTATCTTATTTCAGTTACTTATGTATGAGTTACCTTTCCAAAAGTGTAACATTGTAGTTTGTGATGTGCGAGTGCAGTTTATAAATGAAAGGGATATTTTATAATATGACCAGTATATTGCAGTGATCACTTACAATCTCGGCATCCCCAACCTGTTTAATTCTAAATATGTATTTCAAAATTATGCTTATAGATCATTAGGGATAAATCTTAAGAAATACATGCATGTGTATTTCTAAGTAATTAGAAACGAGTATAGGGCTTTTTTCCGGTGCCAAGAAACTGTCTAACTACACTAGAAAGTGTCGTATTTTTCATTTGCGACACTCTCCGGGCCGATCGTGACAGCAACGTTGCCGATGCTTCTACCATGTTGCCGCCACATGTGCTGTTTCACCCCCATTCCTAGGAATTGTACTCGAGTTGACGAATCTCATTTTGTTTTTGAATTGTATCAATTGACAAATCACTGGTTTACTGATGTAACATTAGGAAATAACAATAAATAGAAGTTGTTAGTCATCATCTTCAAATTACAAATCAAACGACAGAAAACTATCAAAATCAGTTGAAAATGCGCGGGCCCTAAGCGCCTCCCATCATACTTCTTCATTCGTCACACTTCTTTAAGTATTTTGAAAATGACATTTATTATTGATTGATATCAACTATATTCAAAAGGATATATAAATTTACTTCTGCATATTCAATTATACATGTAAAACCTAATATAAATTTTCATAATATTCTTTTAACCATTCGAACACATTCTGTAAATAAAACATGAGATACTTCCCCGTATATTATTCGTCATGGAACACTTTTGGAGGCCTGAATATTGCCCAAGATTAAAGCATATAATATA
>NW_020868792.1:301000-304295 GCF_003789085.1 Penaeus vannamei
AAGCTTGTGGGGGAAAGCCCTCGGCAACCCCACAGGTGAATGATGGGGCACGCAGCCCGCCACCCCCTTTTATATGGGGCAGCGTCGGTGGGGGTGGCAGAGGTGGCATCCACCTGGAGCGACTGACAGAGGCTGAATCTCAGGCGGGAAGTTAGGGTGGGGGCTTGGAACGTCCGTTCTTTGCGTCAGGATGATCGGTTGCCTCTACTGTCGAGGAACTGGGAGGCTGAGAGTTGGGTGGCTGCTCTCTCGGAGGTGAGGAGGCCTGGCAGCGGCATGACCTGTGTAGGTGGCTACACCTATTACTGGTCGGGTCGCAGCGACGGCCACCATCTCTAGGGAGTAGCCATTGCCATCTCCAGCAGACTCCAGCCCTCGGTAGTAGAGGTTACTCCTGTTGATGAGCGTATAATGGTATTGAGATTGAAGCTTTCTTTTGGCTTCATGTCTCTTATTGCTGTGTACGCTCCTACCGATGTTTGTAAACTTGACGTGAAAGAGATGTTCTACGCCAAACTTACATCTGAGGTAGACAGATGTCCCCGGCGAGATATTAGCATTGTTCTAGGTGACTTCAATGCGGTATCTGGCTGTGATCGAACTGGCTATGAGATGTCTGTCGGTCCCCATGGTTCAGGAGCTGATGCCGGTAGCGAGGATAGCCTCCTTTTCCGGGACTTTGCTAGGTCCCAGAAATTGAGGATTTCTGGCTCCTGGTACCAGCGCCCAGACCCACATCACTGGACGTGGTACAGTGATGCAGGTAATGCAGCCAAGGAGATCGACCACATACTCGTTAGCACTCGTTGGAGGATCCTTCAGAATTGCAGGGTGTACAGGAGTGCTGAGTTCTGTGGTACTGACCATAGATTAGTTGTGGCTACCCTCTGGGTCTACTTCAAAACTCCCCTAGGGTGTTTCATTTGGACAGGCTGAGGGAGGGGGAGTGTGCCCGCGGGTTTGCTGAGGCAATTTCTGATCGTTTCGCAATGCTTGACAGTCTGACAGACCCTGTTCTTCTGTGGGATACCTTTAAGCGTGAAACACTTGATGCAGCTCAAGATACGATCGGTGTACGCCCGAGAGCAGTACAGAATTCCATCTCGCAGGAGACACTGGAAGCCATAGATGCATGTCGTGCGGCTCGTCTGACAGGGGATCGGGAATTGCACCGTTCTCATGTGCGCAGAACTCAGTCCCTGTTAAGAAGGGACAAGGAACAGTTTATTAGGAGTCTTGCAGAGGAGGTAGAAGGCCATTTCTTAGTAAATGACCTTCGTCCTGCATACCAAGCCCTGAGAAAGCTGAACTCCAAGCCCTCTTCACAGGTGACAGCAGTTCGCTCAGTAAGTGGTCAGATCGTTTCAGATCCTGTTGCGGTGCAGGAACGTTGGGCTGAGTATTTTGAGCAGCTGTACCAGGTTGACCCACCAACAGTTAACTTGGATGCGGGTAGTGTCGAGATCCCGCTGCCGGATCCACCCATCAGTGAGGACCCTCCCACCCTAACTGAAGTTAGGGGGGCAATTTCCAAGCAGCAGGTATCTGCGGCATACCAGCTGAACTGTTAAAAGCTGGTGGTGAACCTATGGCACGGGGTTACATGCTGTCCTGGCTGCCATCTGGCGGTCCGGCTCCGTTCCTCCTGACCTGTTGAGGGGTGTGGTCATCCCTCTCTGGAAGGGGAAGGGGGACCGTTGGGACTGCAGCAATCACCGAGGCATCACACTGCTAGTATACCAGGCAAGGTTCTCGCCCACATCCTTCTGAGACGTATCAGAGACCATCTACTGAGGCACCAGAGACTAGAGCAATCCGGATTCACTCCTGGTAAGTCCACAATAGACCGTATCCTCGCGCTTCGAGTCATTGTAGAGCGCCGCCGTGAGTTCGGGCGTGGGCTGCTTGCAGCCTACATCGACCAGAAGAAGGCGTTTGATACAGTGCATCAGGAGTCACTTTGGGAGATCCTGAGGCTGAGAGGAATTCCAACAAGGATTATTGGACTAATAGCAAGCCTGTATACTGGTACTGAAAGTGCTGTAAAGTGTGGTGGGGGCCTGTCGAGCTTCTTTCCTGTTAGTTCAGGAGTGAGGCAAGGCTGTATCCTTGCACCAACTCTTTTCAACACTTGCATGGACTGGATACTGGGCAGAGCTACTGTTCAAAGTCATTGTGGGGCAACGCTGGGCAATATCAAGGTTACAGACCTTGACTTTGCTGATGACGTTGCCATTCTATCTGAGTCTTTGGAAACCCTAGTGGCGGCTCTCGATGCATTTAGCAATGAAGCGAAGCCCTTGGGTCTAGAGGTCTCCTGGACCAAGACCAAGGTCCAGGAATTTGGGGACTTGTTAGGAGAACCTGTTCAGTCGGTACGTGCTTGCAGCAAGGACATTGAAGTCACAGATAGCTTTACATACCTTGGTAGTGTAGTTCATAACTCTGGGCTGTCAGACCATGAAGTCAGCAGACGGATTGGCCTGGCAGCAGGGGTCATGAACTCTCTCAACAAGAGTATTTGAGATGTTGGTACCTTGCAGAAGGACCAAGCTACGGGTTTTCAAGGCCCTGATAATACCAGTTTGCTATACGGGGAGCGAAACCTGGACATTGTCCTGTGCCTTGGAGGCTCGTCTTGAAGCCTTTCGTAATAGGTCCTTGCGTCAGATCATGGGGTACTGTTGGCGGGACCATGTGTCCAACAAACGGTTGCACCGTGAGACTGGCACAGGACCTGTTATCTACACAATCCGTGATCGCCAACTCAGGCTATATGGCCACCTGGCTCGCTTTCCTCAGGATGATCCTGCCATCTCTCTCTTTCCCTCCCCCTTCCCTTTTTTTTTTTTTTTTTTGTTTTTTTTTTCTTTTTTTTTTGTTTCTTTTTTCCCCTTCTCATCTCTTTTTTCTCGTCCCTTTACATTTTCTTATTTTTCCTTTTTTTTTTTTTTTTTTTTTTTTTCTCTTTTTTTTTTCTTTCCTCCTTTTTTTTTTTTTCCTCTCTTTCCTTCCTTGTTTTTCTTTCCTTTTCCTATACCTTTTTTTTTTTCCCTATCCAATTCCTTTCGAAGAGTTTTTTCTCCTTCCTTTCTTAGCATCATGGAGCCGTTTTTTTCTCCGTTTTTCCCGGAATCCCTATTTTTCTTTTTTTTTTTTCCCACTTTTTTTTTTTCGTCCCCCTTTTTTCCTCTGTTTTTCTTTTTTTTACCTTTTTCTTTCTCTTTTTTTCCTTTTTTTTTTTTTTTCCCGTTTTTTCCTTTTTTTTTCTCGAAGCCTTTCTTTTTTTTTTTTT
>NW_020868792.1:304395-311895 GCF_003789085.1 Penaeus vannamei
ATTTTAATGAGATTTTTACCAAAAGTGTGTTTTAACCTAATTTAGACGCTTATTGCAGTTTGGTGGTGATGCGGACCATGGTTTGGATCCAGGATTATTTTTTTTTCTAACTCGAAAAGTTATGTACAGATTTGAAATAAATTTGTACCTGAGGTTTGTCTTTAGCCTAATATAATATTCCATAAAATTTTGGTGATCCAGAACATTTGGTATAATCCTACCCCCCATTTGTTGGGGGGGAAGGGAGGTTTCCATTTTGAAATGTTTTGCTCATAGATCAAACTATGTATGTATGATCAAAACAAAGAAATAAGAAATATTACACCATATGAATGGCCTATGTTTATTATTTTTGTATGAAAAATTTCCTCATATGGTTTTTGGATGCTTTTCCAATTTTTTTTTAATTCCGAAAAAAATGAAGGTTGGTCTCATCTCATGTGAAATTTAAATAACTTTATTCAGAAAAATAATCTCATTTTTTCATTATATCTAATAATTGCGTCACAATTGCCCGATTTTCTAATGTGAAAAAATATACATTTCAATCAACATCGAAAATAGCTGCTACCACCTAAAAAATAACAGTCGGTTCTTGAAATTTTCAGGGAAGAACCGGGGACCTAGGAGCTCCTTGTAATGCATTTAATCGATTTCGGCAAGAGGGGCGAAAAACGCCGAAAAAAGACCAGACGGTCCCCTTAAGAGCATTTTATAGTGACATGATAGACTACCAACAATCAAGTGATCGAGTGACTGCCTTCACAGCAACCGACAGTGATGTTTGTGCTAACAGTTGCATAAGTGGTGTCAGTATGTGTCGGTATAAAAAGCAATGTGGATGTTCTACTTTGCCCAAAAAACAAAAGGCGCATCTTTGACGAGAAACGGTAGCAAATTATAGTTTGGTTTGGTTTGCTTTCGCCTTGCCAAATTCGTCAAAATCAGTCCAAATCCAGCATACTATCAATGCAAACCCAAACATCACAACATGAGGCAACTCTATTCCCATAATGGCGGGTGAAGAAACAGATTGGACGCTTGATAGTAATGATAGTGAGTATGACTATGAAAATCTTTCCTTATCATTGTTTTGCATTTGCTTAAGAAGATTACACGAAATAAGAGTTTCAAAAAGTCATTTTACATTTAAATGATTCGCACGGGAATCATATTGTCCTCTTTCTCGGTGCGCGCCGGGCCGCGATGACCTCAGCTCTTTACTATGTGGAGAATGAATGCATAACCTACGGGGCCGCGTAGCCATTTTTCACATATGAGATCAGAACTTAATTTGCCGTCTGTCTTACATGAAAGAATATTAATACATAAACACCACTTTAGCGTCAAAAGCAATAAGAGACCCCTCTAATTGTAACAGAGTTCCAAAGACAACTAAAACATAGATAGTGGAGCTAACTTTGAATGGCAACATCGATTCCAAATCAAATCCATGGCAACAAGTTAACATGTAAGCACTTGTTCTCAGCTGAACATATCCATAACTAAGACCCATACATGGACGTTCTGCCCACCGTGGAAAATGTCGCGGACTAAGTGTATTTTATACGACTGCCCAAAAAAAAGACAGTGTCCTCCTGCTGTACTTAAGCAGTATGCTTAGCAAATTATCAATGAGAGCACCTTGAAACTATGCCAATGCGTATGAATGCTACACTGATGGATCCTTGCAGTCTGGGAGTAGAGCAGGATGCGCTTTTGTCGTATATAAAAACAATATTTGCAGCACCAGGATTGTAGGCGGGTCATACTGGGCTAGCACTACGCAACTGAGTTGGCAGGAATGCTCATAGCCACCGAATTTCTATTAAGTCAAGCTCAGGAGTCATTTTCTGCGACTCCACAGAGTGCTCTCCAGGCATTGAACACACTAGACAAAGGGTGCAGGAAATCTTGCAAATGACATAAGGATAAATGTTGTATCGTGTGCAAAAAGAACGAGAGCCATGATATACGTTTTGTGTGGATACCATCGCATGTTGGAATCCCCAGCATGATCATGCTGACCCCCTAGCAAAATCAGCATGTGACAAGCAAAGTGTTGATATAGATCTTGGAGTACCTCTTGCTAGGATTTCACACATAATTAAAACTTCCTTCAAAGAGGACTTGTCTGACTTGATTAATTCTCAACGGCCTGAAAGCTGTAGCATAAAGCACTATGACAGGTTAGCAAGATGTTTTCATCTATGGTTTATACAAACCAAGAACAAGACAGTGTGATATTGTGACCGCAAGAATCAGGCTGGGATATAGATTGTACTGGCAGGTCAGTACAGCCTGTAATGTTGACGAAACGAAGTGTAAATTATGCACTGAAGAATATAAGCGAACACTTGTACATTATATCTCAGAGTGCCATGTAATACAGCCTTTCAGACCACCTAGCATGAGGTATGGAGAACTATGTAACTACTTCATATCATCTGATGTCTTGGAAGATATAATTATGTTATATCCTAAATATGGAATGTAGTATCACATGACCACATATCAAATGTTACATGCCTTTCCACGCCCAAGCCGTATGCCGGCTTGACAGATGAGTAGATAAATTACTGATCGTTCTTATCCTTTAAATAATATTTCTAGACGTAATAATTTTATGATATAGATTATTCTGTAATACTATTATATAATGCTTTGACCATGTATCAAATGTACTACAGCTTGCCCACGCCTGTGCAGTTAGCCAGGGTGGTAAATAAAGGACTAAACTAAACTAAGATTCGCGTGAAAGACGAAACCGACCGCGAGTAACCAGCGTGGCCCTCCCTGCCTTGCCCCTCCCCCCACCCCCCTGTGGCCCCGGCACCGACCGCGAGTGACCAGCGCGGCCCTCCTAACCCAACCCGCGGCCAGCGTGCCGGGGAGTGCCCAGCCGTGCCGTGTGTGACGTCACCAGCCGCAGAGACTTCCCGGGGCTGTTGGCGAGTGGGGATGCAGAGGTAGCCGAACTACGCGACACGGTTGCGTTGTTGAAGGAGCAGGTTGACAAGATGATGCTAATCATCACAGAGCTCAAGACCGCGACCCCCCCTCCCCCCCCAGGCGGCCGTCCCTCACCCTCGGTAGGGATGACCGCAGGCCTGGCCGGGGAATCCCCCCCGCACAACCATGTGGAAAAACTGACGTCACGGCAGCTGACCATAGTGACATAAATGTGCAGGAGCTTTTAAAGGAAATCAAAGCTCTGAGACAAGAAAACAATAACGAGACAGGACAAGGAAAAAAATGAACAGGGACTGCCATTGCCGAGATACTAGTGCTGCTATTAGTGTTAAAGAAACGAGCGAGCAGATACGATGTCATGACATCAATGCTGATAACCAGAATGGGCGTGGCAGCGCTGACAGCAGCGACGAACACTACCACGATCCCTGCGGCACCGAGTCAGACGAGGAGTCCAGTGACGTCACCAGCCCCCCAGGTACACCCGGCACAACAACCGAGGGGACTGTGCTAAGAAGTGGGAAAAAGCTAAGACCTAATCTTTGACATGGTTAAAAGTACTTTTAAGCTTAGGACAATCATCTGTAATAGAATCTACATTATTCATGAAGTTATGTGTTTCTTATGTGAACCTAAATTCCGTAATATCATTGGATATAAGCGCATGAAGTACAGATTACATAATAATACACTACTCACATATGGATAGACGCACAATTAAATTCATATCATGGAATATGCGTAGTATTAAGCCTAGGCTGAGTGACCTAGAGTTTTATATTCGTAAATATAATATTGATGTGATTTGCGTGCAAGAACCTTTTGCTGCTGCTGCTAAAATGAAAATTGCACCTTCAATTAAGGGTTATCATTCTTATGTGAATACAGCCATGACTGGATTGTTGACATATGTGAAGGTAACATTGCCACATAAATTAGTTAAAAAATCCAGAACACTGATGTTCAATTTCATCATTTAAAAATTCAGACTGCCTCTGGGTATTTTTCACTATATAATATATATGCCAAATCGTCAAAATTTCTGGTTTGTTCTTAACCCAATTTTCACAACCAAGGCACGTTATGCATGGGCGACCTTAATGCAAGGCACCCACACTTTGGAGACAGCCAGCGTAATAGTAATGGGGAAGAATTCAAACATTTCATTAATAGTAGATCACTGACAGTATATGACACAGAAATAGAAACTCATTTGGGAGGTGGCAGGTTAGATTACGTATTTGGCAAAAATCTAGTTCATGGTAATGTCTGTACTTCACTGGTACGAGAATTAGTTAGTGACCACTTTGCAATCCGAACTGACTATACTGTTGACAGCAACTCAGCCCCTAAAACACCTAGGCTTAGAATAATCATCCCACCGGGCCTGGAGCATCACTTCAAGGTACGTGTCTTTGATTGGTACAACACATATGAAGTAACAACAGTTGAAAATTTCTCTCAGGATTTAATCAAAGTTGTCACTGACTACTATAAACATGGGTCTGTTCACGAAAATTCTCGAAGAAAACGAACCCCCAAGCCCCCCATGCTCCGAGGTGGATCAATGACCCAATTCTAGCCAAGGAGCATCGACGAGTTCAGGAGCTTGCCAATTGCTATAAAGATAACAAGACGTCAGACAATCTTATTCAGTTTCTTAAAGCCAATAAAGAATTCAGAGAACTAAAAACTGAGATTCGTAGTAAACACTGGGAACAATTTTCACAAAGCATCAATAGTCAAACTTCCATGGCTGATGTATGGAAAAGTTTAATAGGCTGACAGGTAAAGCTCCCACAACACCGCAGTTTCACACAGCCCACAAGAACAGGCTAATATGCTACTGGAGCAGTGGGCTGAAAACTCTCAGCTGAACTCACTTCCACAAGGGATAAAAGATCACCTCGACAAGTCAAAAATAGATAGGAAATTCAATATAGCAGTAACCTGTGCTGCTATTGACCCATCCGATTTTGCCGAAATAACCGAGTGGGAACTAAGAAATGCCCTTGTGAAAGGCAAGGCAACAGCCCTGGCGAGGATGGCATTACTTACAGTGTTCTTCGCCTCATGGCGCAGGTGCCAGGCAACCCACTCTTACACTGTATAGACAGCCTATCACAAGGAATCCTCCAAGCTCCTGGACTAAAAGTTTAATCATCCCTATACCCAAATCCAACACTGACAAACAGACCAATTTCCTTGACCTCCTGTCTGTGCAAAGTACTTGAGAGAATATTTCTGAACAGACTCATGTACCGTATACATGCTAAGTTATCCCCCAGACTGTATGGATTTCTCCCAGGACGTAGCAGTCAGCATTGTTTTGCATAATACTTAAACTCAATACCAGGCATACAAACCGTATTTCTTGATCTTCAATCTGCCTTTGATATTGTAAACAGAGAAATGATCCTTGAGCAACTAGCTAGTTTTGGTATTCAGGGAAAACTGTTAACATGGATTCAAATGTATCTATCCAATCGATCGGCTCAGGTTTTCTTCAGGGGTGTTAAGAGTACTCATGCAAAAGTGTTTGAACTCGGCACACCTCAGGGAGGCGTACTTAGTCCCATGCTATTTAACATCCTAATGCATAGATTACTAGGCGATATACCACTTGAGGGCAATGACTCCATTATTTGCTATGCCGATGATATTTGCATTAAATCCTCATCCGAAGAGAGGATGCAACAGATCCTTGATGTGCTTTCAGCAAGGGCTACAGAGTGTGGCTTGATAATATCGACAGAAAAAAACAAGGCACTTAACCCTAAAACAATCCCTCTGCCAAGGTTTCACATCAATGACACTGAGCTAGATCTCTGTCACCAATACAAATATCTCGGGGTGGCTGTTAATGATGCAGAGTTCATACAAAACCTGAAGAAAAGGCTGTGGGAACGTCTGAAGCCACTTAGGACACTTGTCGGCAAAGACCATGGTATTAATGTCAATATTGCTAGACTCTTTACCTGTCATACATACGGTCGGTCATAGATTATCATGCATTGCACCTAGTATTATACAAGGAATCAGAGTTGGCTAGTTTAGAAATTGTACAAAATGAGGCCATGAGGCTTATTCTCGGTGCCCCTAAGACAACGAGGATTGTGAATATGGGAACAGAACTTAATTTGCCGTCTGTCTATGAAAGAATATTATACATAAACACCACATTTAGGGTCAAAGCAATAAGAGAACCCCTCTATTATACAGAGTTCCAAAGACAACTAAAACATAGAATAGTGGAGCTAACTTTGAATGGCAACATCGATTCAAATTCAAATCCATGGCAACAAGTAACATGTAAGCACTTGTCTCAGCTGAACATATCCATAACTAAGACCCTACATGGACGTTCTGCTCCACCGTGGAAAATGTCGGACCTGTGTATTTTATACGACTGCCCCCAAAAAAGACAGTGTTCCCCCTGCTGTACTTAAGCAATATGCTTTAGCAATTATCAATGAACACCTTGAAACTATGCCCAATGCGTATGAATGCTACACTTGATGGAACCTTGCAGTCTGGGAGTAGAGCAGGATGCGCTTTTGTCGTATATAAAAACAATATTTTGCAGCACCAGGATTGTAGGCGGGTTCATGACTGGGCTAGCACTACGCAAACTGAGTTGGCAGGAATGCTCATAGCCACCGAATTTCTATTAAGTCAAGGCTCAGGAGTCATTTTCTGCGACTCACAGAGTGCTCTCCAGGCACTGAACACACCAGACAAAGGTGCAGGAAATATTGCAAATGACATAAGGATAAATGTGTATCGTGCAAAAGAACGAGGCCATGACATACGTTTTGTGTGGATACCATCGCATGTTGGAATCCCCAGGCATGATCATGCTGACCGTCTAGCAAAATCAGCATGTGACAAGCAAAGTGTGGATATAGATCTTGGAGTACCTCTTGCTAGGATTTCACACATAATTAAAACTTCCTTCAAAGAGGACTTGTCTGACTTGATTAATTCTCAACGGCCTGAAAGCTGTAGCATAAAGAACTACGACAGGTTTATGCAAGTTGTATTCATCTATGGTTTATACAAAACAAGAACAAGACAGTGTGATATTGTGACCGCAAGAATCAGGCTGGGATATAGATTGTACTGGCAGGTCAGTACAGCCTGTAATGTTGACGAAACTAAGTGTAAATTATGCAATGAAGAATATAAGCGAACACTTGTACATTATATCTCAGAGTGCCATGTAATACAGCCTTTCAGACCACCTAGCATGAGGTATGGAGAACTATGTAACTACTTCATATCATCTGATGTCTTGGAAGATATAATTATGTTATATCCTAAATTTGGAATGTAGTATCACATGACCACATATCAAATGTTACATTGCCTTTTCACGCCCAAGCCGTGTGCCGGCTTGATAGATGAGTAGATAAATCACTGATTGCTCTTTTATTTTAAATGATATATTTTAGACCGTAATAATTTTCTGATCTAGATTTACATTGTAATACTATTATATAATGCTTTGACCATGTATCAAATGTA
>NW_020868792.1:326895-329395 GCF_003789085.1 Penaeus vannamei
GGATTTTTTTTCTATTCTTGTTGAGCCAGCAGTTTTTATTTATTTATTTATCTATTTATTTATTTTTGATGGGGGTGGGGGTTACTGTCTACCAATCTATCTTTCTTTTTTTTTTTTTTGCCATGGGTGTTGAATTCATCGGATGTATAAGTTTTTTTTTTTTTTTTTTTTTTTTTTTTTTTTTTTTTGCTACTTGCTTATTGGTATTTTCTGAGTATCTACTATCTTGGGAGGAATGTCCCCCGCTCTCTCTAAGGCACACATACACGCGCGCGCGAGGACATGTATATCCCAGGTCACTCATACTTCAAAATATGTTTCACTTAAAAAAACAGCAAATCACATGTGTCCATTACTGCATCCTGCCCTCTCTCTCTCTCTCTCTCTCTCTCTCTCTCTCTCTCTCTCTCTCTCTCTCTCTCTATATATATATATATATATATATATATATATATATATATATATATATATATATATCACTTCTCACCTCTCTCTCTCTCTCTCTCTCTCACTCTCTCTCTCTCTCTCTCTCTCTCTCCTCTCTCTCTCTCTCTCTCTCTCTCTCTCTCTCTCTCTCTCTTCTCTCTCTCTCTCTCTTTTCTCCCCACCTCTCCCCCCCCCTCTCTCTCTCTGCAATTACTGCATTTATCTACACATCATAAACAGTTGTACTTACACAAAATCAAAACATTTTTGCTCTCTCTCTTTCTCTCTCTCTCTCTCTCCCCTCCCCCCCCCCCTCTCTCTCTGCAATACTGCATTTATCTACACATCATAAACAGTTGTACTTACACAAAATCAAAACATTTTTGCTCTCTCTCTCTCTTTCTCTCACTCATCTCTCTCTCTCTCTCTCTCTCTCTCTCTCTCTCTCTCTCTCTCTCTCTCTCTCTCCCTCTCTCTCTGCAATACTGCATTTATCTACACATCATAAACAGTTGTGCTTACACAAAATCATTTTTTTTGCTCTTGGTGGGAAGCACTGCTTAGGCGCAATAGTCAAACCTATTGTTATTTTTATCATTATTATTATTATATTAAGCTATATAATGAGCCACACTGAAAAAAAGAGATTTATACCACCAAAGGTGTCAGTGAAGGTCAAGATACAGCTAAGAAAGATTAAAAAAAGAAAGCCAGTTAATTACGTAAGAAAAACATGTTAACTGACGTTTTAAACTTACCAAGAGTCGAAGAAGTTACAATCTCTGAAGGCAATCTACTCGAAAGTCTACAAATAGCAGTAAAAAAGCATTTAGAAAACTGACTTGTAGACGATCGACTTACATCAAATGTCATTGAATTGAGGGTCATAGAACTTCTGGTAAATCTTGATAAAAATCAGTTAAAAACTTATAGAGGGGATGTGAATTATCGGTTACAATCTTGTATAAGATTGAAAGAGCCCCAATAACTCTACGATGTCCAATGTCCAAATTTAAGTCAGACAGAAGAAATTTAATGGAATCAAAAGAACGATCAAGCAGTCTTAAGTGTGAGTCTGCAGCAGATAACCACACAGGAGAACAATACTCAAACTGAGGCAGAATAAAAGAAAAGAAGCACCTACGTGTAATGCTGTCATCTTCATAGATGTTCTTGCACTTGCGAATGATGCCTAACTTTGATGAAATTGCCCGGGCCAAATCCCTGATATGCAATTCAAATGAAAAGCGTTTTATTAAGCAGGGGAGCGCTTGGCAAGAATTCTTGCCAAGCGCTGTACCGTTCCCTGCTTAAAACGCTTTCCAAGGCAGGCAGGCCCTCTTCAGTGTTGCCAGACATGTGGAAGTCTTTTTATAAAGTACAAATCATAACAGTCCTTGATGAGCATAGAAATATCAAAATAACACACGAAATATACATACTTGGGTTTTAAAAGCAATATTCCCACCAACAATCTCGGAAAGAGATAACTTATGCACAAGTCGAGGGTGGAGTTTATTTCACCTGTGGTTGGTAACACTTTGAGCGCGCAATTCACTACAACTGACAAACTAGCGCCGCATCAAGATGGCAGAGAAGTAAATAAATCTACCCAAACATCTTAACAAAGCGCTATATTTTCTCCTATATTCATATAAAGTGCCTCTAAAACAATGACACACTCTTCCGATTGACAGCCCTTTCATTCTGACGCGTTATCAAAACAAATGAATATTCCTTAATTAAAATGTAGGCCTACCCATTCCCATATATCCGATTTTATGAGGTTAAATATAACAAATCATCGAATATAATATATCAACAGAAGAATGTTGCTAGAATTTCTCAGACTTTTTCACTTGAAATATTCTTTATTTCATAAAATAGCTGATATATTCTCGATTTAGAAAGACGAGAAGTTTAACAATATGAGTAAACTTGTTCGTCTTATAATAATTTATTATTCATAAGTAAAACTTTTTATTCCCATAATCTCCATTATCTCCTTTCGTTTTCAGTTAATTTCAATTTCTTTGAATATGATTTTTAAAAAAATATAGAATCAGATACCGGG
>NW_020868792.1:334395-364395 GCF_003789085.1 Penaeus vannamei
ACTGTGGATTCACTGCTTTTTTTCTGTGGTAAAGATGTTGCTAGAATTTAAATCATATGCTGCATTTGGAACTCCTCGTCTTGCTCGTCATGTCCAGGGCTAGCAGGACAAGTGGGCTGCGTTCGGAACCTCCAAGACCCTTTCTGCCCAGAATGCAACCAAATGTAAACATTCACTTTTTTATCATACCGGTGTCTTCATTTTACACACTGCATAGGTTTTGTAACTCCTTTGATAACACCAATAAAGGGGCATAAAATTACCCATCAATATCTTGTGGTTACCTGCAACTGTCATTGTTAACATACAAAAGCTATTGTGACATCGTCTTGTCCTGTTCACCCAACTTTGAAGGATGATGAGATAGACGAGATGGACATCTTGTCCAGGACGAGAAAGTAGAGGTTCTGAATGGTCAAAACATCTTGTCCAGCTGGTCTGGATGAGCAGGACGAGCAGTTCCAAACGCAGCAATAGTTACAGGGGTTCCCTCTCATTTGCAGAAATATTTTTTTCTTTTGTCTTTTACTAGTCTTTACTGAGATGTTTGTATAACCTTTGTTGGTATTCATGGGTTCAAAAATTAATTTTTTTCAAGATTGGATAATGTAAAGTAAGACGTTTACATATAATTATTTTGGCATTGTTAACAACAACTACAATCCTATTTTGATCTAGGAACAAAGGCCTACACTCCAGCCGTATAGCAGGAGCACAATGTCAAATTATTTTTGTGGTGTCTGTGCCTTCAGTACTATGGCACTTTCACCATATATATTTTTGTAAGATAAAGCTCAGACTATTTCCTTATTTTGTTTATACATTACTAATGACTAGTTTGCTGAGATTGTGTTGGGTCATATCCAATCAATATTAATTTGACAGATATGCATATACACATAAATAGATAAATGTTTATCAGTCTAGACATTCATATCTACTGGATAGATAGATGAATATTTATCTATCAGATAGATAGATGTCGCATTTATTTCAGTGTATATGAATTGCTTATTATAAATTTCCATATATGTAATTATTTATTGTATAGATAGGTAGCGCAATTATGTCATAAACTGGCCATGAATAAACATGCAGGGAAGATTAACCTTGTCAATAAAATAATATACTTAACACATACATGCCATATTGTAGTTTTGCAGCTACCCTATTCCTCCTTCAAATAAATAAAACTACAAAGTTTTGTATTTCTGGCAAGATAAAGTTTACAACAAATTCTTGCAGATGATCATTAGAAGAAATGCTAAAGGAAGGTATAGTGTTCATACTTATTTCTGGACCACCAGTAAGTGGATTTCTTTCTTGTTCTTGCTGGGAGAAAAGATTACTCCGAAATCATGAAAGTAGAGCCTACATAAAGATATAGCTTCAATTTATCTGAGGCTACATACCAATACAAAGATTCACATGATAGAGTTATAAATCATCTTAATGCATTGTGTCTTAGTCAGGGATAAATGTATCCCTTAGAGATAGAAATTATATTGCAGAGAATAAAATTGTGCTAAAATGATGAGCTGATGCAGCACATCTTGACAGATAGTAACATGCTAATTTTAGAATAAGTAGATGGGTTGACTTAGCATATTATCAGAGTTTTCAGTGGTAAACTTAATATACTTTTAGTGGATTTTTTTTCTCCAAGTTAACAGTAGCTTTCTTCATGGGAACAAGTGGGTAAATGCGGAAATACATCCAGCCAAGGGAATAGCATACTGACAAAGGAAGGGTTGAGGGTCACTGCCATAATGATTAGATCATCCAGTGATGATGAGACCTTAATTTTACTGTTTCCTAAAATGAATTGCACAGTCAGTATGAAATATGGCTGATCTTTATTCATAGGAGTAAACAGATTATCCAGTGATCATTTAACAGGAATCACAGTTCTTTAACATGGGATGGGAATGTGACTTGAAGCTGTATATGAAAAGAAATGGGAAGGTTTACATTATGATTTAGCAGAGAATATGAGATAGCAATGCTGATTTTTTAGAATTATTTTATTAATTGACTTAAATGGC
The DNA here is from genome assembly GCF_003789085.1 of Penaeus vannamei. Lineage (NCBI taxonomy): Eukaryota > Metazoa > Arthropoda > Malacostraca > Decapoda > Penaeidae > Penaeus > Penaeus vannamei. The sequence continues at coordinate 336,441 of NW_020868792.1, forward strand.
TCCAGCATCTCATTGTTCAGAGAATAATTTTCAAGTATTATTTAACCCTTGTATGGTGACATGAATGGGGATTATGTCATAGCAATCAGGTTTTGGTTGTATGGGAAATTGACAATCTAGAAAGTAAGTATAGGAAAATGAATGACCATATATTGTTCTGATGTAAGAATAACAGAGAAAAAGGCTTTCATAAGTCTTTGGCCTTTAGCCAATTGAACATTAAGTGCTGTGGTAATAGTTTTGTTAAAGAAGTTGATATACCTATTTTCTAAAGGTGGTATAGCTCATGGTAGAGCACTGGCTTTGCAATTGCAGGGGCCTGGGTTTGCACCCAGTTATCCCTTTCATATGACTCAGCTGTGAGTAAGTACAGGTCTGCTAACATCAGTATTCTGGTGTCAGATTTTGTTTCCTCCCTGGAAGTGAACTGGCCACCCTACAGCATCATCATCCTGCAGCTTAGAATGCATGTTCCTCTGTGGAAATGTCCATTATGTCCACTTGGATGTGGGACCAACTTTTGACCCATTATCTGGTAGCAGTCCCTCTTTTTTAATGTTTTGTGTCACTTGATGTTATGAAACTTTGTAGATTTTCTCATGTCAGGAATTTGTTTTTGCATTATTTTTTATTTTATTTTATTTTATTTTTTATTTTATTTTATTTTTTATTTTATTTTATTTTATTTTATTTTTGTATTACCAGTGAGTGATGTCATACTTCTTTTTACAGAATAATGTGGGAATGAATGATCCATTGATTGATCATGAAGGCTACCCAAGATCCGATATTGATGTCTATCAAGTACGTCATGCGAGACACCAAATCAAATGTGAGTTTATTTGTTTTCATATTTTTTCCATACTTTGATAATTTCAAAAGGGATTTGTAAACTTTAGTATGTTGTCATATTGTGACTGAAGTATTTTCGTAGGAGTGTAAAAGAGGAGTGAAAGATCTCTTAAATTACTAGGTACTGTAAAGATGGACTCTTCCTTTCACCTATAAAGCTCATTTTGCAGGAATTAAGGGGAGCATTGCCAGCTCTGTTACTGATGGAATTTTCTATTTTTTCTTTTCACCACCAATACATTCTTAATTCATACCCAGCTTATCAAGTTCTCTCCTTAGTCTTCATACAACTTTATGGCTTGTCAGTGACTGAGTTTTGGCCTTCTGTAAGCTTCTCAAGAACACTGTTTTTAATGGCCCTCTTAAAATGACCTGATTGTTTTGTATATTTATTATTTTCCTGTTATTACTCTTTCCCCCTGATAACATTTTTTGTCTACTAGGCATTTTTGATAGTGTTAGTGTACCCTTCCTGTCATCGTGAAAAGATGGACTGTTTTTCCCCAAAACATATCTGTCATAACTAGTTTACACAGATTAAACTGCCTGCATACCAAGCTTCATACCTGTCAACCAACTTTTCTACTCATTAACAAACTACATTCATGTATCTATCAGTGCCTAACAGTTATCTCCTATTTCTAGGTCTTCAAAATGACCACACAGCTCTCCTGAAACAGATTGAGGAAGGGCTTGTTGCAGTCCACAGTCAGGCACGCACTGCAGAGGCTGATCCCAATGGTGTGAACGTCCCTCCTCCACAGCCTAATTTCGAGCCTTTTGCTAAAGTTGACCATGTGACGCTAGGATCTCCAGCGCATATAGCGGTAAGAGTGAGGGACTTTGGCAAAAGTCTTAGAAGAAAGAAAAGAAGAGATTTTAGAGAGGATTTTTGAGAAGTTTGAAATTTGAGTTTCTTGCATTTTAAGCTATTGATGCCTAGAAAATGTGTACATACATGCCCAGTCCATTGTGATTTATGCTTACTGATTTTGTTTACACAAAGATGGCTCCAGTAGTGCTTAATGCTTAGCTTAATCTCACCTATTTGCTCTTTACCTTGATGATCAGAAAGATTAATAGAAATTATATTTTTGCTATTAGTATTATTAATATTTTAAAAATCATATTGTAAATAATGATGATAGTAATAATAATAGAAAAGAAGATAATAACAGTATTATAGAGAAGAGCTTCTCTAAAGTTTAAGGAATCAGGTAATCAGGTGGGATCAGATGGGAGTACTAATTGATGTCTTGGTGACAAAGGTTATGTGCAGCCATCTATGTGTAAATAGAATTACAAAAATAAAACTATAGTGGACAATGCATGTACCTCGTGCCAGTGGGTTAAACAGGAAACTTGGGTTTTGCAGTCTTGGTATGTTATGAGAAACAAAAAGGTGACCTGAAATATTCTCTAAGGTTTTAGGCATATGGTGTATTTGGAAATATAAGATTATTATTCCTTTTGTTATATGATATAAGCATTAGTGTCACTAATGATTATATCATACTTGGAGTATTTTTTATGATATTACAATGTCATTCTTCTTTAAGAAAATGTTTAATGAAAGATGTTACCAGTGAAATACTTTAGATAGGCTTTAAATTGTATCTTTATCTAAACAATAACTATTGTCACTCCAGGGCCTACAGGAAGGGGACCAGATCGGAAAGTTTGGATCGGTTGTTAGCAGCAACTTCCGCAACATGACCAACATTGCAGAAATTGTGAATCACTCGGTGAACTCCACAATTCAGGTAATATTATCCTACAGTGGTTCTTTCTTATGAGTGCATATAAATGCAAGGTTTTATAATATTTAGTATCAATCACACTGAGGGAATTATTTGCTGTTCCAATTTTAGACTATGTCATCATGTTCTTACTAAGCATTTTGTGATTAATTATGGTTACTAACCACTTTGGAATTAATTTAACTCCAGGCTTCTACATCATGTTATACATAATTACACCATAATTACACTCAAGTCGAAAAAGTTAGAAAAATACTAAAGCTGATGTTCCACTCCCTACATTCACTCCTGGTCTCTGCGCTACCTCTGGCCACCCAGCCTCCCATTTTGGTTATAGTACAGTTATTCCCCTCCCCCCTCTACCAGCTAGACATATCTAGACAGCTTGTAAAGATGTTCTCATAATTATGTATAGCAATTTTTTCTAAAATACCATAAAATATAGATTCTCATAGCCCACAAAAATGTTAGCAGGATGTGGGTAAATTATATTCAAGGTCTGGCCTGCCTTCCCTAGATAACATGCTTAGGCCTAGCCAGAGTCTTGTGAAACACGGACTTAGGGAAATTACTAATTAGAAGATTTTGAAAATTGTTCTGTTTTCCACCAGGTCATAGTCCAAAGAGAAGAGCAGAGTGTGACTTTGTCCCTTACTCCACGACCATGGTCTGGTAGAGGACTTCTAGGCTGCAACATCATCCCCATTGAAAGATTGGATCGATAAGAACCAAATAAAAGAAAAAGATATGCAAAGTATGGAATATATATATTTTTTGTATTTCTTGATCCTTTTTGAATTACTGAATGTACCTTTGTGTTTTCTTTCTTTTTATTTATATATCTATATTTTTTGTGGTTTATTGGCAGATCATCAGTATCATTGGTTATATTCAATGACTTCTTTACTAAAGGGGAAAAAATAAGTGGATTTTTGCATTCACAAGTTATCATTATTTATTATCATCCATGTGTATTTCAGATTCTCATGAAATGACAGGTTACCTTAAAGAATTAGATTACTTGTAATTTAAGTGTTTCTGTGTTTAAAAAGGATAAAAAGTCATGATTTGAGCAATATAGATTACATTGCTTTGATTTTGTTGTTTACTCTGTCATGTTCTGGCACAAGAAACGTTGCCTTATTTGGAAATTAGGAAATATTTTTTTACTCAAGGGGGATTACAAAGTGTTAGATCATTTATAGATTAGTGAGTTTTGTTTTATGAAATGGCTCAAAAATTATTGAAAGCATAAACTACCTAATGAAATGTCATTATATGTGACCCTCATTACTGTCATTCTATATAAAAAAAACTCACAGAAACACTTTTGAGAAGACATAAAAGGCTTTGTATTTTACAAAATCTTGAGATGAAGTTAGCTCATAAAAATTAATGTGAATCACTACAATTAAGGCATCAGATTAACCAACAGTTGTTGTAGGAGATACTGTTATATTATTATACATAACTTGCAGATATTGTAAGTCCATTTGTTGAATATATGCAATCAAGATTGCTCTGTTTTCTGTTGTTAACCTGTAAAGAAAATATGAATTCAGTCTCCATTAGTGTAAATGCTAGCCTGAAAAGTTGTCTTCCATACGTACACCCTCCATCAGGTACATCCCTGGGCAGCCAGTCACTGCACATATGGCATTTGCCATATGTATGCACTAATCACAACTTGCCTTGTAGATTATCAAGACATGTTGATGGCAATGCACATGCACACGTGCGCATGCACACGTGTTGGATCTTATTGGATCTATTAGAACTTAAAGCCTAACTCAAGATCCTTAATCCTAGTGTCATCCAACATTTCCATACATTGCCTTTGGATGACAGCTCTGCTTAGTACCCAGTCCATGCTAGTGTTGAAGTGTTGTAGCGAACCTGTTGATGTATTGCCTCAATCCTGAATCCATATGACACATACCTCTCCATACTTACAAATGCTTGCAGTACCAATATATATATTTGCTGCTAGTCCAAGAGTTCCTCTGAGTCACAAGTTCTCCAATAGTGCTTTTTGGTGCACTGATTAAAATTCCTTGTTTTTGATATAGGCTGCTAGCTGCCAGGACCAAACTCAATACTCTACAGTTATATACCAACAGTGAATTGTTTCATTCTCTGGTGCCCCAGTAGGTGGTCCCAGATATGTCACAGGAGTATGAGACCATGCACCTTACTTGGTATGCTGGGACATGTGATACCTCAATTATTGTTGCAGTCAAAGCAAGCCTTTTCCCTTTTTAGAAAGAGATCGCCATACCCTTCAAAAAGACTACCAGATTCAAGTCAAAATAAGCCATAGTGTCACTCCTGATTTCAGCTGTTTACCGGAGATGCTTTGATCAGTTCCCAGCTACAGTTAGCAGGTAGCTCTTTGCTGATGGGAGTTCACACACTGGGACAGTGACACCACCTACGACCATATGAACCATTGGTTTGAATAACTTGGTGCGACTGCTCATAATGCTTGCACCTCATCAGAATCTGCAATCTATTCAACTACTAAGCTGAACTATGATTAATAGTAAGGACGGCCTAGCACTTTGTTTTTAGGGCTCGATAGGCATAGGGAAAGTAATTTACTAAGAAATGTGAAGTGGTTAGGTTAATTTTTACACAGGCAAAGTATCACAGCAAGCTAATGGTTATGTAGCTGGTAGTTAGGTAATCTTAAAATACCTACAGGATCTGACAAAAGCCTTTCATTATATCACTGCAACCAACTCTATCATGTCTCTAGCTGTCAAGTTGGATGAAAATTCAGTACAATTGTTCAACAGAAGATTTCTCCTTTGGTTTTCAGTAAGATAGTTGCTAAAATGAGATAATACTTGGTATAAATTTAAAATCGGATTGACAAAGTGGCTTACCGTATTAACTTATATATATCTTATACTTCCAAATTATTCTTTCACAGCACCTAATCTTCCTTAGCTGTATGTGTAAGCAAAAAGATTTATGTGTTATGTCATGGTAGATCAAGGTTTCTTTCTGTCTCTACTGTAGCCCTTCTTGGGTTTCATGTATTTTAATGTAGACATACATCAGTTTCCTGTCACAGGAAACTAGGGAGTATGCCTCTTGTTTGTAAAAAAAAATGATCCCTTTCCTTTTTGATAATGTAATTCTATGTCTTCGTCTCCATGTAAACTAAGAAAAAAAAACAATAACTCATTTACATCATTTTTAAAGGATAGTAAAAATACAACAGCATGTGGAACTGTTATGAGAACTGTTTTATTTTAACTAGAATGAATGGACAGAACACTGGTAACATAGAGAAAGCCAAAAAAAGGTTTTGAAACAAGTTTTGGTAATGGGAAAATAAGATTTAAGCTAGAATAAGCCCGTATCCCACCGAGACATTTTTTTCCCTCTCAATCATAAAATATTGAGTCAAATCACACTTTTACTTCATTTGGTTATTAGATCCGTTGTTGTCACTCCTAAGAAAACCACATATATTGTGTTTTTTATATATCATAAATCAAGAAATACTACAAGCTAATTAATCCTGCAGAGTATAAGCAATTTAAAAACTGTTTAAGCATTATGGTGAGCTAAGAATATATCACTATGTTCTATTTATTTTCGTAGGCTAATATCAATGGTATCACATACAATAGCAAGTTTGATGAACAATAAAACGAAACTTAAATGTGAAAAGCTAAATTATGCTTTTTTTGTATATTTTTATATCCTTTATATTTTATCATATTATATCAGTTTAATTGGAATAATGTTTGCATATATAATAAACCAAACAAAATACTTTTTTTTCTTAAGTGTTAAAATTCTTAAATGCTAGGATACTTTCCTATATTTACCCTATTGAAATATAATCACGAGTCTTCCCCATGTTTTTTTTACTAATAAAAATTATTTTGTTATAGTTTACAATACGATAAAAGTATAACAAGTACACAAAATCGCAACAAGAAAATAATTAGTTCAAGTGCAGTACGCATACATAATCATTAGCTAAGCCTATATAATGAGAGCTGAACCCTTTATGCAAATTAAGTCATACATACATGCAACTAATTAGTCTTAATAGAACACCAGACTGATTACATGTTCATAATTAAAATACGGTTGCAAGGTATATTGCTACACTCGCATTGGCCATTGGAATTCGAGGTACTCCCGAAGCCACTTGTATACAGCAAGGAATATATGTGTATCAAATATATATTTTTTATATTTTTTGTTTAGTTACCTGTTATCTCATTTTTTAAAATATTTATCTTTGGTTTATTTTTATTTGTAATTTCGCTCAGAGCCATCCGCCGCCGGTCTTCTGGCTCTGCTTGATCAGCGGCTCGGCCTGGTTGGTGGGCGAGTTGCCCTTGAAGGTCTCGGCTGGGGGCGTGGCGGGCTTCGGCTCGCTGGGCGGCTTCGGGGCTGCGGCTTTCTCGGAGGGCTTCTCGGCGGCCGGCTTGGCGTCGCTCTTCTCCTCGGGCTTGGCGGCAGCCGGCTTTTCCTCGGGCTTAGGAGCGGCTGGGGCAGCGGGCTTCTCGGCGGTGGGGCGGCAGGGGCGGCAGGGGCGGCGGGCTTCTCAGCGGCAGGCTTTTCTACGGCTTTCTCTGCGGGCTTAGCGGCTGGTTTGGAGGCCTCGGGCTTGGGGGCGGGCTTGATCTCAGCGGGCTTGTCGCCGGGCCTGGGCGTGGGTGGTGGCGTCTTGTCGATGGCAAACTTGGTGGGGATCTTGGCGGGCGGCGAGGGTGGGACGGGCGTCTCGGTGGGCGCGGGCGTGGACGGCGTCACAGCGATGGTGGGTGTGACGGACTTGCGGATGTCCTCCTTGGGCTCCGGCTTGGGCGGCAGCCGCGATGGGCGGCGCACGAAGTCCACCGACTCCAAATCATCCGAGCCGGTGAAGGCCTGCTGCTGCTGTACCTGCTGCACGCGAGGCGCCACGGGGCGGCGGACGGCGCTCTCGCCCTCGATGCGCCGCAGACCGACGGCCACGGGCGGCGGATGCGCACGGGAGCAGCCTTGGGTGCGGCGGCGGGCGCGGCGGCGGGCGGCGGCGGGGCGGGGCGGCCTGGGTCTTGGTGGGCAGCACTCCGCTGGCCTTAATCTGGCTGGGCTTGATCATGCCCGGGCTGGGCGCCGCCGCGCTCTCCTTCTGCGTCTTGGCCTCCTCCTTCTTGACCGGCGCGGGCGGCTTCGTCTCGGACACGCTCGTCACCGACACGGCGGGCTTGGAGGGGCGGCGTCCTTCTTCTCCGTCTCCGCCTTCTTCATGCCGCTCAGCTTCTTGATGGAGTCCTTGGAGAACACGTTGGTGGGGACGTCGAGGCTCACGTTCTCGTTGCTGGAGCCCTCCGTCCGCTTGAGGCAGGTGGGCGAGCGGCGGCCCGGCACCGTCAGCTTGGTCAGATCCTTGGCTTGGCCTGGGGAGGGACGCGGAAGAGGGCGGGGAGAAGAGGGAAAGGAGACGAATTTCATTACTTTGGCAAGAAAAAAAATCGATAGGGTCAAGGAAAAATAAATTATCAGAGGAAATATTCTTCTGAAAGTATTTTTCATGTCATTAATTGGCTTAATATCGGTGCAACGTGATCAATCCCATGAAAAGTCCCTTCAGAAGCTCTGCCTGGATATCCTCAGACACACACACCCCTACCTACCCACCCCAAAACCCCAAGCGCTATCCTTACCATCCTTTGCGGGTTGGTGCCATCCCTTGCTGTCGGCAGGAGGCATGGGGGTCTCGGCGGGAGAATGGTGGGGGCTCAGGTCCAAGCTCTTGATGGCGTCCAGGAGATGAGGGCCGGTGTACAGGTCGGGGAAAGGCGAGCATCCGCGGGAGGAGCCTGGGGAGCCGTCGGGCGTTCCCTCCTCCATCCTGCGTCGCGCCTTCTCTATGGCTTCCTTCAGGTTCTCGCGGCCCTCCATGTTGCCGATGCCGATCTGGGACCTGGGGGCGGAGGGCGGGGTCAGCAACACGGGGAAAGGGGGGAGAGAGAGGGAGAGAAAGAGAGAGAGAGAGGGAGAGAGGGAGAGGGAGAGAAAGAGAGAGAGAGAGATAAAAACAAGTGTAATAAAAGAAATAAACAAGACATTAAAGATCGACGAGGAAATATATGTGAATCATCAAGTTGAACTGTTCATTTTACACATTAGATTCAAAGGTATTAACTTTTACAGCCATTGATCCTCATCATATCTACAACGATAATTGATTCACAACTCACATTTGGTCATACTTTGAGAATATGAAAGGGGATTGAATACATAAAAGATCACACCCCGCTACTTGAAAAAAAAAACATAACCCACAACCCAAAACTTAACCCCATGTGCACGACCCCCAACTTACAACCCGCAACCCCTTCCGACCCCCCAATACTCACGCGCGAGCAGCTCCCTCAACGATGCTGGCCAGGTCTGCGGGCTTGTTGGCCATGGCGAGTTTGGCGACGCGTTTGAAGCGGCTGTTGGCTCCCTCCTCGACTGGCGCTTCCTTCACCTCGCGGTTAGGATCCTCCGAGCCCATGGCGGGAGACACGTGGAAGTCGCGCATCAGCCGTCGCTCCCATACGCGCATCTTGCGACCCAGGGCAGCTGTGGGGGGCAGGGAAGGGGTGGTGGGGGCGAGGGGTAGAGGGGAGGCAGGGAAGGGGGTGGTGGGGCGGGCGAGGGGTAGAGGAAGGAGGCAGGGGGGGGAGGGGTAGAGGAGGAGGCAGGGGAGGGGTAGTGGGGCGGGCGAGGGGGTAGAGGAAGGAGGCAGGGGAGGGGTGGTGGGGCGGGCGAGGGTAGAGGAAGGAGGCAGGGGGGGGGTGGTGGAGGGGTAGAGGAAGAGGCAGGGGAGGGGGTGGTGGGCGGGCGAGGGGTAGAGGAAGGAGGCAGGGGAGGGTGGTGGGGGCGGGCGAGGGTAGAGGAAGGAGGCAGGGGAGGGGGTGGTGGGGGCGGGCGAGGGGTAGAGGAAGGAGGCAGGGGAGGGGTGGTGGGGGCGGGCGAGGGGTAGAGGAAGGAGGCAGGGAGGGGTGGTGGGGGCGGGCGAAGGGTAGAGGAGGGAGGCACGGGAGGGGATGGTGGGGGCGGGCGAGGGGGTAGAGGAGGGAGGCAGAGAAGGGGAAAATAGGGTTGGGAGAGGGAGAAGAGGGAGAGGAATAGAGGAGGGAAGTAGGGGGTGGGTAAGGAAGAATAGGGTGAAGGGATAGAGGAGGGAGGCAGGGGAAACAGATTTTGTGGTTAGTATAAATGTCTATTTTTTCATATTGTTGACTACTTTAAAAGAATATATTACAGAAAAAAATATTCACTCAGTTTCACACAAACAAGCGACATCATAGTAAACACGCTATCACAACCACACACGCACACTCAAAACAACCCCCTGCACACCCACCCACCCACACCTATCCCCCCCCCAAAAAAAATATATATATAAAATAAAAAAAACAAATAAAAAAATCCAAAACCCAACTCACCCCTGCTCTTCTTAGCGCAAGTGGACACATCCATTCCGTTGGCTCCGAAGAGGTCAATCAGTTCGAACCGCAGGGACGAGATGTCGCCCTTGACCTCGCTAATGTCATCCTCGTTGATGGGGCGTTCTTCGTTTCGTCGTTGGAGCGAGCACACGTAGCGCCACAGGAGAGCGCGCATGACGGACAGGTAGCGGTAGTCGCGGGCCTTGCGACGGCGGGATTGGGTCTGTTGGGGGGGGGAGAAGGAGAGGGGGAGGGGAAGGAAGAGGGGAAGAGGGAAGGGGGAGAGAGGAGAAGGGGAAGAGGGGAAGGGGGAGGGAAGGAGGAGGGAGGAAAGAGAAGAGAAGGAGAAAGGGGAGGAAGGAAGAGGAGGAAGAGGGGGAAGAGGGGAAGGGGAAGAGAAGGAGAGGGGAAGGGGGAAGAGGGAGAGTATGAGGAGGAAGAAGAAGGAAGATGGGGGGGAGAAAGAGAAGTGAAGGAAGAGGCGTAAGATGGGGGGGGAGCGAAGGAGGAGGAGGAAGAAGAAGAAGGAAGATTGAGGGGAGGAGGATGAAGATTGGGGAAGGAAGGGAAGATGGGGGGAGAGGAGAGGAGGAGAAAGAAGGAGGATGGGGGAAGTAAGGGGGAGAGATGAGAAAGGGAAGTGAAGGAGGAAAAGGAGGAGGGTGAAGGGGAAGGGTTAAGAGGAGAAGAAAGAGGGAAGATGGAGGAGGAAGGGGGAGATGAGAAAAGAAGGTAAAGGAGGGAGAGGAAGATGGGGAAGAGCGAAGGAGGAGGGAGAAGATGAGGAGAGGAAGGGAGAGAGAGGAGAGGGAAGCGAGGAAGGGGGAGGAGGACGATGAAGGAGGAAGGGGGAAGGGAAGAGGAAGGAGAGGAGGAAAGAGGGAGAGAAGAGGAGGGGTAAGAGCAGTAGAAAGAAGGACGAGGGGGAGAGGGGAGGGTAAATAAAGAAAAATGAAAAGAAAAATAAAGGAAAGGAAGTAAAAGAGGAGGAGAAAGAAGGAGAGGAGGGAAGGGAAAAGGGAGGGAAGAGGAGGAAAGTGAACAAGAGAAAGGCAGGAGAAAGAAGAAGGGGAAGGGAAAAGGAGAGGAGGACAGTAACAAAGAGGCAAAAAGGTGGGAGGAGAAAAGAAAAAAGATTATTGTATAGCATAAAGTAGAGTATATAGTATAGTAAAGTAGTGTATAGGTTAGTATAGTATAGTATAGTATAGCCTTTGGTAAATTGTTTTTGAAATTCAGAAAGAGAGAGAGAGAGAATGTTACAGATAGAAATAAATAAATGAAGACAGATAAAAGAGGAAAATAGAAACGCAACAAAACATTTTATATACATGTCCCATCAAGTTCCTCAAAAATCCTACGAAATTTTGATCTCACTTTCACAGTAAAGTAAAACAAGCAAGCAAGCAAGTAAGTAAGTAAGTAAGTAAGTAAAAAAAAAAAAAAAAAAAAAAAAAAAAAAAAACACTACCCCCCTCCCCCCTCCCCCTCCCCCAACCTACCCTCGACGACATCCTGCGAACGAGCTCCTCCTGGCGGCTGTTCTTTCCACACATCCTCATGAAGCTCTTTGGTGTCGGGAAGATGTTGAAAGGAGGAGGCAGGGTGTTGCCCATCTCGAAATAGGACATCCACAGCTTGGTGCGGGCGAATTTCCATTCCGTGTCGGCGTGTTCCTGTCGGGGCAGCGGGAATGTGAGAGTGTGGGAAATGGGGGGGGGGGGGTGGATGGGAGGGTCCGGGAGATTGGTGAATGTGAGGGTCCGGGAGACTGGTGAATGGGAGGGTCTGGGAAAATAATTTATCTATCTCTGGAAAGCCAGTGAGTATCTTTAAAAAAATGAGTTTATTACCAAAACTATTATCATGATGATTATGACAATTACCTTACTACCTTCACTATCGTCGACATTATTATCATAACCACTCTCACTACCACTTTCTATCATCAAATTCATAACCACCATCATCATTATTACCATCTACTTCCTATTCCCCTATTTCCCTATCCCCCCCCCCAAGATCCTAGAATCAATCAAAAGACAAACCAACCCACGAGCCCAACCAAAATCAGACCAAAAAAAGACTTACAACAATGAAGGAATAGGAACTGGACATCATAGCGATGAGGAGGTTGAGCAACACAATGATATTGATCACTGAGTATGAACCGAACATGAGCATGGACCAGAATCGTGTGTACTCGCGGATGCCGGTCAGTTCGAAGTCGTCCAGCCCGACCATGCCGAAGCCAGCCCAGAAGAGGGACTGGGAGGCTTCGAACAGGCTGTCGGGGAGAGAGCAAAGTGGTGAGAAGAAGGGACAAGAGAGAGGAAAGTGGGGAGAGGAAGGGAGAGAGGAGAGTAAAATGGGGAGAGGAAGGGAGAGAGGAGAGGAAAGGAGAGTTAAGTGGTGAGAGGAAGGAGAGAGGAGAGTAAAGTGGGGAGAGAGAGGGGGACAGGGAAATAAAGCGGGGAGAGGAAGGGAGAGAGGAGAATAAAGTGGAGGGAGGAAGGGAGAAGAGTAGGGAGAGGGAGTAAAGGGGAGAGGAAGGGAGAGGAGAGTAAAGTGGTGAGAGGAAGGAGAAGAGAGTAAAGTAGGGAGAGGAAGGGAGAGAGGAGAGTAAAGTGGGGAAGGAGAGGGGAGAGTAAAGTGGTGAGGAGGGGAAGAGAGTAAAGTGAGGAAAGTGAGAGATGGAGAAATGAGCAGATAAGGTGAGAGGGACGAGAGTAAATAGGTAGAAAGGGAGCCAGAGTAAAGTGGTAAGAGGGAGGGAGAGAAAAGTGATGAGGGAACGAGAGTAAAGTGAGGAGAAAGGGAAATGGGGAGATGGGCAGATGAGGTGATGAAAAGGAGGAAGAGGAGAGTAAAGCGTTTGGAGGAAAGGAGAGTAAAGTGGTGAGAGGGGGTGGGGGCAAAGGGAAGAGAGGAACACGAAATAAAGCAGGGAGATGGAGAGATGGCGAAGTGGACGGGGGAGGTAGTGAGAAGGAGGGAAAATAATGTAAGGAGACAGAAAGAGGAATTGGGAAATGGAGAAATGGCCAGATGAGGGGGCGAGAGGAAGGGTGATAAGGTGGAGAGGGAGAAGGAAGAGGAGCAGAGGAGAAAAGAAGGGGGAATGGACTTTGAGAAGAGTGAGGGAGATAAGAGAGAGAGGAAGAGGAAAGAGCGGGGAGGAAAGAAGTTGAGAGAATAAGAAGGAAAGAAGGGAGCAAGGGGTGTGAGAGGGAGAGTAAGGGAGAGACATAAACACATATATATACATATGCGCGTATATGTATATGTACATATACATAATACAGAGATACATACATGCATACACATATAAATACATACACACACACCACACACACACACACACACACACACACACACACACACACACACACAACACACACACACACACACACACACACACACACACACACACACACACACACACACACACACACACACACACACACACACACACACACACACATCCACACCACCAAATAAACAACCCCGTGCCATCCACACAACATCCACCCATCACACGTAAACATCTCTCTCTCTCTATCCTTCCTTCATCATCCCATTTCGTGCCTCGATGTTTATCTTACTTGTGCCATCGTCTCCACTTCATGCAAGCGTCGCCATTGGCCTTCCAGTCAGCCAAGCCGCCGGGGAGGGAGTAGCACTTCTGCTTCTCCAGGTCGTTGTAGTACCACAGCAGCTGGGTCAGACCTGGGGGGGAGGGAGGCGGGGTGGTCAGTTGGTGGGAGTGGGTGGATTTATATATATATATATATATATATATATATATATATATAATATATATATATATATGAGAAGAGGGATTTATTGGAAAGATTATTGAAGGAATTGTGGAAGAGTGCAAGATGGGTCGATAGATAGAAAGAATTATAATATATACAAACATACTTATGTACACACACATATATATACCATATATATATATATATATATATATAATATATATATTATATATATATATATATATATAAATATATAAATAAATTATATATATATATAATATATTATACATATATATATATACATAATATATATATATATATAATATATATATATATATATACATATATATATATATATATATATATATAATATATATATATATATATATATATATATATATATATATATTATATATATATATACCATATATATATATATATATATATATATATATATATATATATATATATATATATATATATATATATATATATATATATATATTGTGATATGTGTGTGTGTGTGTGTGTGTGTGTGTGTGTGTGTGTGTGTGTGTGTGTGTGTGTGTGTGTGTGTGTGTGTGTGTGTGTGCCGCGCGCGCGTGTCAAATGCTATCAGACAACTCTTCCTCCAAAAGATAAACCAAAAAGAAAAAAAAAAACACCAGCAACAAAACAAAAAGCCGCCCGCCGCCGGCCCCCACGCACCGCAGGCGAAGGCGAAGAGCACCAGAGTGTAGATGAAGAAGAACTTGACGATATCGATAACCATTCGGCCGAGAGAGATCTGCAGGGGTCCGAGGTAGGGGTTGATGCTGAAGATGTGGACCAGCTTGAGGGCGGAGAGGATGTTGGCGGCGGCGAAGAGACCCTCGGAGATCAGCTGCGGGTCGAAGCTGTTCCATTCCTCGCGGGGGATGTACGCCACCTGTTGCGGCGGAACGGGACGGAACGGGACGGAACGGAATGGGATGGACCGAAACGGAACGGGACGGATCAACAAGGAATGGGACGGAACGGAACGGGACGAAATGGATTGGAATGGAACGGAACGGAACGAAGGGAGAAGCAACGGGGTGAAAAGGGAGAGGGATGAGATGGAGAGAAGGGAGAGAATGATTGGAATGGAGAGGGAAAGGTAGGACGGAGTGAGAAGAGGAGGAATGCGAAGCATAGGAGGAGAGGAAGAGCAGGAAATGCGGAATAGAAGGAACGGAACAAGAGGAGAGAAACAAAAGGGATTTTTAGTGAAAATCATTCCCTTCTTTCCCTTTACGGAACAATACAGAATAAAAATCAATCACAAAGAAACATTGTCCCAAAAAGAAAACACAACAAACAGAGTGAAACAAAACCAAACAGATAAAAAACAAAGCACATACGTCCCCCAAAAAACATAGGACCCCCCTCCCCCACCCCCAAGGACTCACATTAGGATTCCGGACGATCTCCTGCCATTGCTGGATGTAAGCCAGAATCCTCAGGAACAGCGTGCAGATGTAGAGGCTGTCTCGCATGATGTCAAGGATGTTCCACATGTTCCGCAGATATTTCCTCAGACCGTGGCGGTAGATCTCCTTTATTTCTTCCCAGATAAAGCCTGAGGGAGGCGCAGCAGAGGGTTATTTTAGGGAGTTGAGGGCGGGGGGAGTGAGGAGTGGGAGTTATGGGAGTGGAGGCACAGCTGGTCATGGGAGTAGTGGGGCAGCTGATTATGGAGTAGTGAATCAGCTGGTAAGGCAGATGGGGCAACAAATAGAAGGGTACTTAGGTTGGTACTAATGGCAGAAATAATTAAGTCATCAGTCACGAAGATTATAAACAAAACTGTATTGAAGTTAGAGCCAATGACAGGAATAATAAAGTCATCAGTCGCGAAGAGTATAAGTAGAAGGAATTCTAATTGGTACTAATGGCAGAAATAGTTAAACATCAGTCGCTGAGATTATAAAGGGGTAACAAAGGTGGTGTTCATAGAAGGAATAGCAATGGTAAGAATATTAATTTCCAAAAGTTAGAGTGATATAAGTAAAGGCGATAGGGATATTGATGACAAAAAAGGGTTATACTTATGGTAGTGGGGCAGTTCGTTTGGCAGATAGGGTGATAGCTGGTTAAACGGATGGCGGAACAGCTGGTTACGGAATTGGGGGGAGATGGGTAAGTGGGTTGGTAAGTTCAGAAATGGAGGAGTGAGAGCAGGTTGAATTCTAATTCGCCCATTTCAAAATTTTATTGTGGTATCCCTATTCAGGTTAACGTGATGTATCTTAAACTGTATGAATGTACTTACCTAAGAAGGCTCCCGGATTATACCCTCTCTCTCTCTCTCTCTCTCTCTCTCTCTCTCTCTCTCTCTCTCTCTCTCTCTCTCTCTCTCTCTCTCTCTCTCTCTCTCTCTCTCACACACACACACACACACACACATCAACCCCACTAACTCAAACAAACCCCCCCTTCCCTCCACCTCACGTTCTCCAACCCCATCCTCGCCCTCCCTCCATGTTACACAATCATTAAAAGACCCTCAAGGAAAACCCATAAATATAAACGTTTATATATAAAAAAATCTATAGACAAAATAAACACACACACACACACACACACACACACACACACACACACACACACACACACACACACACACACACACACACACATAGATATAATCATATTGACTCACCGAAGACCCACAACACCACAAGACATTCTGTCGGCGTCGGGAGGTTTCCGCGCTGCTTCCGCATCGCCTCCTCCAGGTTTCGTCTCATATTCTCAGTTCCGAAGAGCCAGATAACCAGGTTTTCGAAGCGGACCGACACCAAGATCAACATAACTGGGAGAAGGAGGGAAAGGGAGAAAACAAATAAGATAGAGATGAGGATGGTGGTGGTGAGGTATGGTGACTGGGAGAAGGAAGGAAGGGGAGGAAAAATAAGATGAAGATGGGGATGTTGGTGATGAGGTATGATGACTGGGAGAAGGAAGGAAGGGGAGAAAAAAATGAGATAAAGATGAGGATGTTGGTGGTGAGGTATGATGACAGGTAGAAGGAGGAAGGGAAAGAGAAAATAAAGATGGGGGGCTGGTGAGGTATGATGACAGGTAGAAGGAAGGAAGGGGAAAAAATAAGATAAAATTGGGGATGTTGGTGGTGAGGTATGATGTCTGGGAGAAGGAAGGAGCAAAAATAAAATAGAGGGATGATAAAGGGTGTTGATGATTAGACAGAAGAGGATGAAGTGATGAGTGCGATAATAAGGAGATAATAATAATTTTAAAAAAATGAATGAAAGGTAGTGATAGTGACCGGACGATAAAGGGGACAGATAATGGGGTGAGAAAAATTAAGAAAAATGATGAACGGATGATAACGAGGATGTTAATGAAATAAAAAAGATGAACAACTGACAATAGATAATAGTGATAATAATGACATGAACGGTGGAGAGAAAGGAGATTGCATGTTTTTTTTTTTTAAAAAGGTAGATAGTATTGAGAATGAAATGGAAACGAAATTGATAGATAAATGGTAGAATTGAACATTTTTTGAAAGAATAAATGGACGATAAAAACGGACAAATATGTATGAAAGAAGAAAAGCAAATGTAAAATATAGTGACGATAACAAGTTTCAAAATATGTTCATAAGAAAAAACAACAGCTACATAACAGGAGACGAAGAAAAATAAACAAACAATCTAGAAATTTGCGATGGTTAAAGTAAAAAAGAAAAAAAATAGAAGAAGAACTATATATATATATATATATATATATATATATATATATAATATATATATATATATATAAAATCCAAAAATCTGAATATTTATTTAGAAAAACAAAGCCTACTGTGTAGTTAATACTGAAGACCAAACTATGCAGATTTATGGAAAAAAGTGAAATAACACAAAAAAATATTGGAAAAATACAAATAGACAGAGATCCTTTAAAAATAACATCAAACAGGCTTGGATAGAGATACGTTATATTAGAAAAAATACAAGAAGAGTAAGAATAAGCAAACGAATAAAAAGGAGAAAGAAACTGAAAGAAATACGAGAGATTGAGAAATGTAAAAAAAGAGGAGAGAAATTCACATAAAGAGAAAACAAAAGACGAAAAAATCTTCACATAAGGTAAAAATAAATAAATAAAGAAACAAAAATAACAAGAAGAATAAAGAAAACAAAATCCAAGAGATAGAGATATACTAAAGAATACTAAAAAAAAAAAATAAAAATAAAAACACAAAAAAAAAACAAAAACACACACACAAAAAACATAAAAACACACGCACACAAAACAAACACAAGATAAACACACACACACACACATGAAAAGAACACCAAACCCAGAAAGCGATAACAAGCACAAAAAAGAGAAAAAAAGAGACAAAACTCACGCAAGAAGAAGAGATAAGAGGCAGAGTGGATAAGGAACTTCATAAACGGAGTACGGATAAGTGTTCCGGTTGGGCTGTCCGGAGAGAGGATGTAGAGGAGACAGTAAAGGGGGAACAGAGCGACGACCTGAAAAAAGTGTTATAAAAGAAGGGGATAAGAATAAGAGTGCTTTAAGTTATAAAAAGGGTAAGAGTGCTATAAGTTATAAAAAGTGGATAAGATAGTGCTTATAGTGTTAAAAAGGATAAGAGTGCTATAAGTTATAAAAAGTGTTATAAAAGGGAAGTGCTATGTTATAAAGTATTATAAAAGGAGAAGTTATAAAAAATAAATGTCATAAACGTGTTATAAAAGAGGTGTAAGAGTGTTATAAGTTATAAAAAAATCACGTGTTATAAAAAGATGTAAGACTTTTATAAGTTATAAAAAAAAATGTGTGTATAAAAGAGAAAGAGTGTTATAGGAGTTATAAAAATTACGTGTTACAAAAGAGGTACAGAGTGTTATAAAAAAAATACAAGTGGTATAAGTGTTATAAGAGTTATTAAAATACATTTGTTTATAAAAGAGGTATAAGAGTGTTATAAAAATTTAAGAAATATATTACTTGTTATAAAAGAAGTGTTATGTTTATAAAGAGTTATAAAACAAATACGTGTTATACAAGAGAAGTGTTATGAAAATGTAAAAATAAATAACTGTTATGAAAGGATGTAAAGTGTTATAAAAAATGAAATTCGTCCTCAGGAAATCACCCTAAAAAAATCGCCCCTAGGAAATCCTCCCCATTGAAATCTCTCTCAAAAAATCACATCAGGAAATCTCCCTTTGGAAATTACCCTAAAAATCGCCCTTAGGAAATCCACCCCCTTGAAATCTTCATTACAATCTCCCTCAAAAATTCACCCTAAGAAAATTAACCCTTAGAAAATCACCCTCAATAAAATCACCCTAAAGCAATCACCCTTACAAAATCCCTTCAAGAAAATCTCCCTCAGTAAATCACCCTCAGGAAATCACCCTAAAAAAATCTCCCTCAGGAAATCTCCCCAGGAAATCACCCCAGGAAATCACCTCAGGAAATCCCTCAGGAAATCACCCTCAGGAAATCTCAAAAATCCCCTTAGAAAATCCCCCAAAAATCTCCCTTAAAAAAATCTCCCTCAGGAAATCTCCCTCAAAAAATCTCCCTTAAATAAATCTCCCTTACCTTCACAATCTCCAGACACTTGTCAATGACGGCCTTCCTCCTGAACCCGGGGAGACCTTCGTACCAGAGGGCGGCCAGCAGCTGTTGGATGTTCGGGTGAGCCACGAACTGGTGGAGGAAAAGGAACAGGCTGATGTTGGTGGTGATGATGGTGATGAATTGGTGATAGTGATGGATTAATGGTGGTGGTGATGATGGTGATGAGTTGGTGATAGTGATGGATTAATGGTGGTGGTGATGATGGTGATGAACTGGTGATAGTGATGGATTAATGGGGTGGATATAATATATATATATATAATATATTATATATATATATATATATATATATATATATTATATATATATAATATATATAATATATATATATGAACAGTATAGAGCACAAGAGTAACGATAACTATAAAACATACTTGAAAAAAATCAAACGAAAACATCCAACCTAAAACAAACAAGCGAAAAAATTATAGAAGAAAAGCCTCGTATTAAAATCGTGTACATTAAGAATTTAATACACGCCAAACCCCTGAACGCAAATTAAATAAGTATAGATGAAATTTAAAACCAAGAACATTGAGAACTTCACACACACACGTCAAACCCCTGAACGCAAAAATAAATAAATAAATAAATAAAATAAGAAATAAGAAATAACCATAAATAAAAATTAAAAACCAAGAACATTAAGAACTTCGCACACACACACACACACGTCAAAATCCCCCCCCCCCTCCTATCCCCCTACCACCACCACACTACGCCCACCACCACCCACCCCACGCCCACCACGCCCACACCCCACGCCCTCGTTCACCCCCACCCCACGCCCTCGTCCACCGACCTTCTTCTGCTTGTAGTCAATGGCGAGTTCGAGGCGACGCAGCATCATGTGCTCGCCGTCCTCGTAGGGAACCACAGACTCCGGGTCGTGGTTGAGGATGACAGCCAGCTCGGTGGAGGAGCGAGTGTGGCTCAGCAGCTCCTCGGCGAATCCCATACACTTGCGGCGGAGTTCCTGCGGGGGGAGTGGAGGGGGAGTTTTTTTTTAGGAGTGTGGAGGTGAGATTAGGTTTTGAGTTGCTTTTTGTGTGTGTAGTTGATCTGTTTTTGTTGTTGTTGTGTTGTTGTTGGTGTGGTGTTTGTGTGTGTGTGTGTGTGTGTGTGTGTGTGTGTGTGTGTGTGTGTGTGTGTGTGTGTGTGTGTGTGTGTGTGTGTGTGTGTGTGTGTGTGTGTGTGTAAGGATGGTAGCTCGGATGGATGCGTGAATTTGTATATACAGATTTACAAGAACAGAAGTATATAATCATAAATCCTATGCAGAAGACACCTACATAAGAAGCACATACATACACTCACCCTCATCTGCACACACACACACACACACACACACACACACACACACACACACACACACACACACACACCATAACGCCCACCCACACATAACAAATACATAACCCTTCAACACACTTATTCTCCCCTAGCTCACCTCCACTTCCCTAAACCAACCTATAAACCCACCCCAACCCCTCCATCCCCTAAATCTACCCAACCCCAAACCCACCCCTAAACCCACCCTCACCCATCCACCCTCTAAACACCCCTAAACCCACCCCTAAACACCCCTAACCAGCCCCAAACCCAACCCCCCCTAACCCAGCCCCCAAACCCACCCCCAAACCCCCTAACCCCCTCACCCCCTAAACCCCCCCCCCAAACTCACCGTGTACTCCGCCCTGAACTCGTGCTCGGGTTGGCCAGGTTCTTCAGTTCCCAGGAGAGCTCGAAGGCGGTGAGGATCGGGTCGGTGGACGAGAGGGCGATGAGCGAGGGCGAGGCGAGGGCGCGGTAGGCGTTGATGCGGGAGCGGGAGTGGCGGAGGGAGTCCTCGGAGGAGGTCTTGATGCAGTCGGGGCAGCCGCACCTGGGGGAGGAACGGGGAGGGGTGGGGGGAGAGGGGAAGGGGTGGGAGTGGGGGAGGGTGGTAGGAGGGGGTTTGTAGGGGTGGGGAGGGGTGGGTGGGGTAGAGGGAGGGTGGGAGAGGAGGAGGGGTAAGGAGGGGGTTTGTAGGGGTGGAGGAGAAGGAGGGGAAGGTAGGGAGGGGGTTTGCGATGGTGGAGGGAGGGGTGGGGTGGATGGGAGGTAGGGAGGGGTTTGTAGGGTTTAAGGAGAGGGGGGTTGGAAGGGTGGAGGGGAGGGTAGGGAGGGGGTTTGTGGGGGTTGAAGAGAGGGGGGTTGGAAGGGTGGAGTGAAGGGAGGAGTGTTTGAGGGGATGGATGGGAGAAAGAGGGAGAGTTTATTGGGGAATGGAGTGGAGTTAGTATGGAAGGGTTTATGGGGGTGAAGGGGGAGTGTTTGAGGGGATGGATGGGAGAAAAGAGGAGAGAATGTTGGGGAATGGAGTGTGGAAGTTAGCGTGGAAGGGTTTGTGAGGAAAAGAAGAGTTCAGGGGATGGGTGGATGGGTGGAGGGGGAGGGGGTAGAGTTAGCGGGGACGGAGAGGTAGCGCAGGAGGGGGGGGGCGGAGGGAAGGGCGTGATTAGTATATGTTATTGGTGTAAATTACCCGTTTATTGCTTTATTGCAGGTATTTTATTCATGTGACTATTTTATCATTATTACCATAATCATTTCCATTAATACCATGGTTGTTGTCATTACGTTGTATTTCCTTACCATTACCACTTTGTCAACACTAAACTTATCCATGTACACGTAAGGGAAACAATCATACTATATTACAAAAGTTTGGCCATCAATGTGACATATGGCGCTGTGGTTCAGTCGGCCAGAATAATCATTAACAACTTTAAGTAACATGAAGGCCATTTGTAAGCAATAAGAAACCACTAGAATATTTACAAAGAAAATTGAATTATTCACCATCCCAAACTATATAAACAGAATGATTAAAGAGGAAACGTGAGGTTTATTTATTTGGAATTTATAGCTATCCTCCCTCACAAGATTAACAACAACATTTATAACTATCTTCCCTCAGCAAGGCTACCAACAATGTTAGTTTTTATTCAGAGGGAGCAGGACTAAACCCTTTTGCATTCTGATCTTTTTTGTAGTAAATTAGAACTGTTGATGTTCAAATCCCTGTCAGTTGAGGCAATCTATTCATCTATTTGTTTTTTTTTTTCTTCAGATTTTCATTTATTTATTTATTTATTTGTTTTATTTCATTTATTTACATATTTATTTATTTACAAAGATAGATGTTCATAGAGATATTTAATGCCATTGCCAACCATGCACACCCGTCATTTGGATATTAGTTATTACAGCAGCTGATTTGAAGTTTACGGATATTCCTCAATACTTTTCTTAGAAATAAAATTTCCTTTCTATAAATAACTTTCAAAATTCTATTAACAAAGTCTGAGTTGTGTAATGTGCAAACTACAGTACAAGAAAACGTTAATTCTAATGATATGAATGAGCAACATACGCGAACATTTCTAGCATTCTTTGCATACACCTCATTCCCTCCCGTAAACTGCTGTAATATCAATTATTATTCTCGTTATTGTGATGACGAATACTTTCATAAGTATGACTATTATTACATTCACGTCCATATTCATATTTTTTCTACCTTATCATCCTAATAATTATCTTTATTGCCATCATTACGTTATTGTTATCATTATGATAACACGGCCATAAGAAAGAAAAAGAAGAAACAGAAATAAACACACACACGAAAAAAGTCAAGATACATAAAAAAGAAAAGAAAAAAATATATGTACGAAAAATCAAACAACAACAAAAAAGTTGAGTCTCCCCGAAAAAAAAACGGAAAGTCAAAGAAAACGCGCTTACCTAATGTCGTGGGGCATGGGCAGCATAGCACCACGATCCAGAAGGATTTTCAAGATCTCGTAGTTGTCACGATGGGCGGCCAAGATGAGGGGCGTAATCTCAGGCGTGAAGGCGGAAGTGTTGCGGTCAGCCTTCTCCCAAGACTGCGGGCGTGGGCGTGGGGGGAAAGAGAGGTTGGGGTAAGGAGGTTGAGCATTTTGTTGGGCTTGATGCCTTTTTTATTGTTGGTATAAAGGCTTATCTTGCTCTCGACTACTAGTGAATGAGTCGGGTAAGAGAGAGAGAGAGAGAGAGAGAGAGAGAGAGAGAGAGAGAGAGAGAGAGAGAGAGAGAGAGAGAGAGAGAGAGAGAGAGAGAGAGAGAGAGAGAGAGAGAGAGCGAGAGAGAGAGAGAGGAGAGAGAGAGAGAGAGAGAGAGAGAGAGAGAAGAGAGAGAGAGAGAGAGAGAGAGAGAGAGAGAGAGAGAGAGAGAGAGAGAGAGAGAGAGAGAGAGAGAGAGAAAGCAAGAGATAAAGACAGACAGACAGACAGAGAGAGAGAGAGAGAGAGAGAAAGTGGCTAATGATTGATTTCCTGAGTAACTGACTGACATCCAAACAGACAGATTGAAAGGCAGACCGATAGACTGACTACCTGAAAGACAGACGGACAGAAGAAAAAGACATGAAACAGAGAGAGAGAGAGAGAAATAAAGAGAAAGACAAGGACTCACGTAAGGCTCCCCATCCTTGTGGATGACCTCCTCGTGCTCCAGCAGGACTTCCACAGCCTCCACAAACTCGGAGTCGATGGCGTGGAGCAGAGCATCCCTCGTCTCCACTCCCATCACCACCAACATCTCCACCATCTCCAGGTTCTCGTTGGAGATGGCCATGTGGAGAGCGCCTCGCCCAAGAGGGTCTACGCAATTCATGTTCATGTAATCAGAGTGCCTATGAGCCTTCTGTAACATCCTGTGGGAGGAAGAGGAGGAAGAGGACGCGATTACATGGGTTTCTGCAGGTTGTTGGTTCTATTGTGTCGGTCTGTTGGTGTTTATTGTTCTTGGTGATGTGGACGCGTTTAAATGCTTTTTTGGCAGGCTATTAGCTGTATTATCTCGTTCTGTTATTGTATTTTGTTCTTTGTGATGTAATCATTCGATGGAAAAAAACAATAAAAAAGATGAAAGCGATCGAAAGTTAAAGCAAGTTGCCCGTCTTAGGTCGAATTACATCGTGCATGAAACTTGAGAGTGAAGTGGAGCAAACTTAGGTCAAGGGTCAAGTAAACTTAGAGGAGAGGACTACAGATCAAAATTTAGTTTAGGTTGTCATACAGTA
Source organism: Penaeus vannamei (assembly GCF_003789085.1). Lineage (NCBI taxonomy): Eukaryota > Metazoa > Arthropoda > Malacostraca > Decapoda > Penaeidae > Penaeus > Penaeus vannamei. The sequence goes on from NW_020868792.1 coordinate 361,045, forward strand.
TATCTCGAACATTGAAATCTTTTTAATATAGAGTTAAAAAAGAATACATACAAGAAGACAGAACAGATGAAGTGGCATAGACACACAGATAGACAGACAGACCAAATAGACACAGAACAGACACACAGACAATCAAATAGAATAGACATAGACACAGAACAGCCAAACACGTAAACACAAGCACAAAAAACTGACACTCACACAAACGTACAGAGACGGAACGGAATGAAAGACAAGCAGAGAGAGAGAAAGAGAGAGAGAGAGAGAGAGAGAGAGAAATCAAACAGGACACTAAACAGAACCGCAACCGAACTTACTTTCGCGTGGTATTGCAGTCACCTCGCTCCACAGCTAGGAGAAACTTCTTCTCCTCCAGTGTCAGAGGCTTGGGCAAGTTAGGCATCTCACACTTGCCTTTGGACTGTGGGAGGGAAACAACGCGGAGAAATGAGTAGAAAAAAGATGAAACTAAAAATAGAATGAAAATGAGTATACAGAGAAAAGGAAGAGAAAGATTAGGGTTAAGTCAAAGGCGAATGAATGAGTATATAAAAAATATGAAACTAAAATAGAATGAAAAAGAATGTAAAACGAAAAGGAAGAGGAAGATTAGGGTTAAGTCAAAGGCGAAGGAATGTGTATAAAAAAAGAAACTAAAATTAGAATGAAATAGAATATACAAATAAAAGGAAGAGAAAGATTAGGGTTAAGTCAGAGGCGGAGAAATGAGTATAAAAAAAAGATGAAAGCTAAAAATGGAATGAAAAAATATATAAACAAAGGAAAGCGAAGAGATAGATAAGAGTTAAGTCAAAGAGTGTGAGAGAAAAAAAAATTATTAAAAAAAGTTAGGGTTAATATACGGATGAGGAAATACACAAAGAGACGAAAAAATATAAGAGCTGAATTTAGGGAGGATGAGAAAATTGAATAAATATATACAAAGGAAAGGCACGAAGATGAGGATGATAAACAAAGAAATACGCCAGAGAAGAAGAGTTTTTTGCGGGTTGAGTTGGAGATAAAAAAGAAGAAAATAGATGAAACGGAGATTTGTTGGGGATAGAAAAAAAAAATGGAGATAAGAAAAAAATAAGAAAAAAATGTTGGAGATAAGAAAAAATGTTGGAATTGTTGTTGGAGATAAGAAAAAAAATGTTGAGATAAGAAAAAAAATAAAAAAAAATGTTGGAGATAAGAAAAAAAGTTGGAGATAAGAAAAAATGTTGGAGATAAAAATGATAAAAAGTTGTTGGAGATCAGATCTGGAGAAAATGTTTGAGATCAGAAAAAATGTTGAAGATAATGCGGAAAAAAAAGTTGGAGATAAGAAAAAGTTGTTGGAGATATGAAACAGAAATAGGAATTACAAAAAAGGGAAATATCAAGGAGCAGGGAATTCTGATTAAAATATAGACAAAGGAATAAGGCGACATATACAAAAAAGAAGAAAGACAAAAAAAAACGGGGAATACAAAAAAAAAAAAAAAAAAATACAAGCAAATAAATGGAAAGATGATATCTGATTTAGAGGAGAAAATTATGCAAGAGAAAGACTGAAATAACATATATAACAAAAAAGTAATATAGATCGAAAATAAAGAACGTAAGATAAAAAAAGAAAGTAGGATATTGTAAGAGAGAGATCTTGATTTAAAGGGAAAACAACAACATCTGTTAGAAAATTAAAAATGAAAAGATAGACATAGAAAAAATGAAGATAAATAAGAAAAGAAAATAAGATAAAGAAAGAGAGAGAGGAAGTTCAGAGACAATTATTCTTACAAGAGAAAAATAAAATAAAAATAAAACAAAGAATAGGATAAAGCCAATTTTTACTACAAGAGAAAAAAAAATAAAAAGAAATTAGTATTACAAGAGAAAAAAGAAAAAGAAAGCAAAAAATAGGATAGACCCCAAAAAAGAATAAAAAAAAAAGAAAACTCATAGATAATAGAAGCTAACAAACCAACCAAAAATTAAGCACAACAACAATATATATATATGTATATATATAAATATATATATATATATATATATATATATATATATATATATATATATATATATATATATATATATATATATATATATAGTTTAAAAAATAAAGTGAAATTTACAAAAAATCAAACTAAAATATCCAACAAAACTCAAACTAGAATACACAAAAAGAAAGAAAGAAAGAGAGAAAAAAAAAAAACCCACAGGCCTCGCCGCCACGCGCCCGACGCCTACCTCTCCCTCCTCCATCGCGAGATTTGCCTTCTCGTCGATGGTAACGTTCTTCGCTTTCTCCTCCTTGGTCATGGTGGTGGCGGTGCTCAAGGCCGTTCAGCCTTGCACGACCGGGTCTGGGGGCGAGCGGGAAGAAGGAGGTTAGAGGGCGGTTGGGAAGCTATCAAAAGTATTTCTCGAAAGTGTGTGAGAAAAAATGTATTGATATTGTGAGAAAAAATCAAATGTTATTTGCAAGCAACGAGGAAAAATACATTTTTGAAATAAACACACAATTATGTATACATATATATATATATATATATATATATATATATATATATATATATATATAATATAATATATATATATATATAATTCTTGTTATATTATATAAAGTAAAATTAAACATTAAAAACATATGATATCAACATCAAAGTCTTGTAAACGATTTCATAGAATGATTGGAGCAATAAAATAATCGGAGAATGAACCAAGAATAAAAAGAATCAGAACTGGATTGGTTCAACACAAACAAAGCAGGATTTTTTTTTTCTTTTTTTAAGACGACATTTTCAAGTGTTCTATTTCTAAACTGCCGTCTTTTTCAAATAAACCTATCTGTGTTGGTATATATATCTGTTAATTGTTATCACCATCATCATAAACGCTGCGATCGTCATCCTTATCATTATTATGATTATAATGATAATAGTGATGATAATAACAAAGCATATCATTGTTATCATTATCAGTTCTAACGTCATTACTACTGCTAGTATTATCATTATTATCCTTATTGTTATTATTATGATTATCATTATCACTTTTATCTTTAAAATAATCATCATTTTCATTACCATTGAAATCCTCATCATCATTATCATCATCATTATTGTTGCTATCATTATCCTTGTTATTGTTATTATAATTATCATTGTTGTCATTATTATCATCATTATCATTATTATCATTATCATCATCATCATCACTATTTTTATCCTTATTATTGTTATCATTATTATTATCATTATAATCATTAGTAATAATAATAATAATAATAATGATAATATTATTATCATTAATTATAAGAAAATTATATTATCCTTATCGTTATTATTATTATCATTGTTATCA
>NW_020868792.1:394395-401895 GCF_003789085.1 Penaeus vannamei
AAAAAACTAACATTTGCCACCAAACATGAAGCAAAGAAGAGACTGAGAAAACGAAAAAAAAAAAATGAGACAACCTCCGTCAACCCCTCCCCCTCAAAAAAAAAAAAAAAAAAAAAAAAAAATACCACACAAAATATAAAAAAAAAAAAACAGAAAAGAATAAACCCAAATGACATCAATCAGTCCGTGAAATATCCTCCGTCCATTCTGAGGACTTTTTTCCCGTGAATTTCATCTTCGGATCAAAGCCAAGCCGACGACGAGAAGGCTTTTGATGGCGGTTTCCTTGAGCAAACTGAGAAAGGGAGGAGAGAGAGAGAGAGAAGAGAGGAAAGGCGGATGAAAAGGGGGAAAAGAGAGGAGGGAGAGAAACGAGGGGACTGAGAAAGGGGAGGAGAGAGAGAGAGAGAGAGAGAGAAGGCGGAGGAAAAGGGGAGAAAGAGAGGAGGGAGAGAAAACGAGGGACTGAGAAAGGGAAGGAGAGAGAGAGAGAGAGAGAACGGAGAGACCGAGATAGAAGAGGGGAAAAAGAGGGAGAGAGGGGGATGGAAGATGGAAGGAAAAGCGAGGAGGGAGAGAGAACGAGGGACTGAGAAAGGGGAGGAGAGAGAGAGAGAGAGAAAGATGGAGAGACCGAGATAGAAGAGGGGAAAAGAGGGAGAAGAGGGGGATGGAAGAAGGAAGGAAAAGAGAGGAGGGAGAGAGAACGAGGGACTGAGAAAGGGGAGGAGAGAGAGAGAGAGACGGAGAGACCGAAATAGAAGAGAGGAAAGGAGGAGGAAAAGAGGGAGAATAGGGGGGAGAAAGATGGGAGGGGCGGAGAAAGAAGAGAGGAGATTAAAAAGACGGAGAGACGGCGAAAGAGGAAGGGAGAGAAGGACGGAGAAATGAGAGGAGTTAAAGAGACGAAGAACCTCATAAAAGTGGGAAATAGCAAGAAAGAGAGACCGAGAAAGAAGAGGGCGAAGGAAAACAGAGAAATCGAGAAATAAGAGAAAGAGAGAAAGACAGAGAGACAGACAAAAAATGAGGAGAGGAAAAGACGAACAAATCCAAAATAAGAGGAGAGAGAAAGACGGAGAACCCGAGAAAAAGAGAAAGAAAGAAGAAAAAAGAAGCGCAGGCCACAGGATATTATAGAAAGCTGTTGAAGCAAAAAGCATATAAGGCTGTAAAGTGCTGCCGTGTACTCTGCTCGGGCTGAGTGGACTTCCTCCTCTCCTCTCTCACATGGTCTCACATGGGGAACACGTGATACGTAATCTGCGGTAAAACTACGTCCCAAACGCGTAATACTCCTTTTACTGCCTAATTATTCTTAATATCGTCTCTGTTTTGCAGTTATCTTATATGCTAACAATTGTGTCTTATACTAAACAGACAGATACAGAAAGAGAGAGAAAGCTAGAGAGAGAGAGAGAGAGAGAGAGAGAGAGAGAGAGAGAGAGAGAGAGAGAGAGAGAGGAGAGAGAGAGAGAGAGAGAGAGAGAGAGAGAGAGAGAGAGAGAGAGAGAGAGAGAGAGAGCAGAGAGACTGAGAGACTGAGACAGAAGTAAGAGAAAAACCAAGAGAAGACAGAGACAGAAAGAGAAAAAGCGCGCGCGCGCGCGCGCGCGCGAGAGAGAGAGAGAGAGAGAAGAGAGAGAGAGTAAGAGAAACCGAGAGAGGGACAGACAGACAAACGGACAGAGACAGAAAGAGAGAGAGAGAGAGAGAGAGAGAGAGAAGTAGACAGACACAGAAAATAAGAGAAGCCGAGGGAGGGACGGACAGACAAGAGAGAGAGAGAAGACACGGATGAGGGAGAGAGCGAGCGCCTCATAATTCAAGGTCAACGACCTGATATGCAGGTTTTCAGGATGTCATAAATAGACTTAATCCCGCAAGAATCTCTGAAGGTTATTGGAAAGGCGTTGATAAAGTAGCCATCCCATAAGTCGAAGCGAGCTATAAATATTTAACATCAGATTTACGGCAAAACTTTGATTATTTATGAAAGTAGTAAGAAGTGAAGGTGAGTCGTAGAAGAAGAAGAAGTAAAGAGGATGAAAGTGAAGAGAAAGAGAAGGAATGAAAGAAGGGAGAAGAAAAGAAAATGACGATGAACACAAGGGGATAATAGAAAGGATGATAACAATATTTTTTTTCTTTATGTTTATGACTGAATATGTTAATCACCATTTTAATCACTACGAAATATCATAAAACCATACTATTAGATACGTAATCTTGAATCTTAAACGCCCTTTCGAAATACTATTTATTTCCTAATATTTCATATATATCAGGCAGATTAGATAAAAATGATAATGATAATAATAATAATGATAATAATAATAATAATGGCTAAAACTATAATTAAATCTTACACGTCATTTCGAAATACTATACATATATTTCATCTTTTCTATATAAGGCAGATAAGTAGGAAAAAAACTAAATAAACGCCCCTAAAATGAAATCAAATTCGAAATACCACATATTTTCTATAAATCAGGCAAGTACAAGATAAAAAAAAAAAAAAAAAAAAAATGATTAAAACTAAATAAAAAACTGAGAATAGACGGGAGATGCTGGACCCTCATTACCTTAACAGCTTCTCTTATGCTGACGAAGGAAATGAGAGGGGGTGGGGAGTGGGGGGGGGGGGGGGGAGAAGAGGAGAGTCAGGAGAAGGGAGCAGAAAAGGGATTGGGAGGGGAGGGAGGGAGGAGGGAGAGAGGAGGAGGGAGAGAGAGGAGGAGAGGAGAGGGAGGGAGAGAGAGAGAGAGAGAGAGAGAGAGAAGAGAGAGAGAGAAGAGAGAGAGAGAGAGAGAGAGAGAGAGAGAGAGAAGAGGAGAGAGAGAGAGAGAGAGAGAGAGAGAGAGAGAGAGAGAGAGAGAGAGAGAGAGAGAGAGGAGAGAGAGAGAGAGAGAAGAGAGAGGAGAGAGAAGAGAGAGAGAGAGAGAGAGAAAGAGATAAGAGAGAGAGAGAAGAGAGAGATTCAGATTTCAGCTTCAAATGATTATTTAGCCAATATCGACATTACAATTTACAGTACACAAGTATATAGCGTTGACTGCGCCCTTTGAGAGCCGAGTGCTCTCTTAAAAGGCACCTGAATAACTGAATAACTTTACATTTATATATACAATACATTGATATTTAAATAGATACATATACACATTTACATAGTACATATACAAGTACACACACACGTATAGACATAGATAATCATACATACATATACATACATATACGTGTATTTACACATACCACCACACGTATATACACGACGTATATACAGCACACATATACATATACACACACGTATTACAGATGCACACACATACATGTATATTCATACAGACACACACATACACATACAGACATACACACATATATATACATACACACATACATATATTTACAATATATATACAATAAGCACTTGTCAATAATATTTAAACAATTTAATGCTTTACACATTATAAATTTTACAAAATTTCTACATTCATTTTGTTTATCAGTCCATGTACTTTAATAATAGGAATTTCTTTAAAGTACTTTTTAAAGCCGGGAGAGATGGCTTGTCTCGTATATTCCTAGGGAACTCATTCCAGACTTTAACAGCTTGATATAATATAGAAGTTCGTGACGGTGAGGTTTGCATTTGGGGAAGTTGAAGGAGATTTTCATTTCTCAGGAGGTGCTGACCATTCCAACGGAATCCAAAGAGGTTATTATTAGCATTAATTGATTTATATACAAACAAAGCTTTACAGTACGTATTTATCTCATGTATCCTTAACATTTTGTGATGAATGAAAGGTGGGTTCGTATGATCATTCCTCCTGAGGTTCGATATGATTCGCATCAATTTCTTTTGTGTTATTAACAGCAATTGCGCTTATGCTGTGAATGTCCTCCCCATATAATATGTCAATAGGACAAAAGTGGAAATACTAAAGCGTAATATAAAAGCGCCAAAGACTTCCTTGTGAGGGAGCGACTTACAAGGTTTAAAATCCCACAATATTTTCACATTTTCCTGTTAACAGCCATGATATGGCTGCTCCAGCTGAGTTCACCATGTAGAGTTATGCCTAAAAACTGGTAGCTTTTTGTTTCTATTTAATATCACATAGTGAGTTTTATCTAAGTTTATAGTCAGTTTGTTCATTTTTATTCAATTTTCAACACATTTAAGTTCACGGTTTGCCACGTCCATCGGGGATACAAGGTCTGTTCCACTAATATATAATTTAATGTCATCTGCGAAAAGGGTGAATCTTAAAAGACTGCTGCTTTTAACGATGGCAGTAATAAATATAAGTAAAAGATAGGGAGCAAGAGCAGATCCCTGAGGGACGCCATACATAATTTTTGATTCTGCTGATTTACATTTATTAAAATCCACATACTGGGATCTGTTAGTTAGGTATGATTTGAACCATTCAAGTATAATTCCTCTGATTCCATAATAGCTTAGTTTTGTCAACACAATATCATGTCCACGGTATCAAAAGCTTTACTAAGATCCAAGAATATGTCTATCATGAATTTCCTTTTATCAAAACAATGTAGAATTGATTTGTGAAGTGTAGAAGTGCTGTCTCTATTGATTTTCCTTTACAAAAGCCAATTGTGCATTCGTTACTATTTGGTTGCGCTGACAATAATTAAGTCTTTTTTAAAAGCATAGGGTGCGGGAGGAGGATAGATTGCTAGATAGATGGATAGATAGATGAATAGATGGGGATGGATAGACAGATATATAGATAGACAGATAGATAAATAGATAGATGGATGAATGGATAGACAGATAGATATAATAGATAGATAGACAGAAAAGTGGATAGGATGAAATAAATAGATAGATTGATAGTAAATATATATAAATGGGTAGATAGATGGGTAGGTGTCAGGTTTACAACCTCCCCCCACACACCTTACCCATTACCTATTTTCTCTCTCCCCTCCCCTTTCCTCTGTCCTCATATCCCTCTCCTCTTATTCGCAGCCTCTTTTTGTCCCCACGTTTTTTCACTCCCTTCTACTTCTATGCTAGTTTCTCCCTCTTTTACTCTTTTCCTCTGCTTGTTCTACTTCTTATCTTTATCTCTAACCTATCCTACCTCCATCCTATCCCATTCCTATCCTGTTTCCTACCGCATTTCCCCTCGTACCCCTCTTATTCGCAGCCAAAGCGATAGACAGGCAAAGACAGGAACAGAAAGAGACAGAAAGACAGAAACCGAGAAACAGAAAAAAAAACAGAGAAATAGAACCAAAGACAAAATGACGCAGAAAGCCAGAGGAAGAAAACCAAAGACAGAAAAGACACAAAAAGACATATAAACAGACAGAAGACAGACAAAGACAGAGACCACGTTACACCCACTCCAACTACCGNTTTTACTGGGGGTATTGTTTCCTTCATTTGTTTTGTTCTATTACTTTTCTCAGTTATTTTTCGTTATAAGTGTTCAAGTCTTGCTGATGCGAAAGAATTAAGAGGAAAATAATTGATATTGATTAATGAATAATATTGATATAACCGCATGGTAGTGATAAAACAAAATCAATAATTATATATAATCAGTAATGATTATAATATAATAATATGGTAATAAACATAAGAAGAGATAAAATCATTTAATAGAGATCCTAAAAAAAGAAAAAGAAGAAGAAAAAAGAAATAAGACAATAATGATAACGATATAATAATAAGTTTAGTAGAATATAATGTTTAATAATAAAAAATTAATGATAATAATGATTAAGTAATTAGAAATAATAACAATACTCACACATAAATATTGATCATAATGAATTGAACCAAAATCCGAATGATTAATAATATAACAATTTGAAATATTTAATGATGATAATAAGGATAACAATGATAATAATGATGATAGTAGAAGTAACAATAATGATAATCATACTAATAGAGTTAACGATAATAATGATGACAATAAACATAACAAGACTACCATCCAAAACAGTCACCGATTATGGATATCATTCTCATCCGTGTTGACTATATCATTCATCTTTACTATTGACGTTATTATCTATTTCATCATTATTATGTTGTTTTGTTTTTTATCACCATTAATATATTGTCATTGTTACTGTACCAGCATTTGAATTATATATTTTGGTTGAGCGTTGCCGTGTTTTAAAATCTTTATTCTTATCAGTATAATCATTTCATTATCAACATATCTATTCTTATTTTCATTTACTTTATTCCATTATAATTTTTTCTACTACAGTTATCTTTCATTGTTATATATTGTTATCGTTTAAGGCTTGTCAATTACCACATTTATTAAATGATTGCTCTGCTCTCTCTCTCTCTTCTCTCTTCTCTCTGATGCTCACTCTATTATCTATTTCTATTCTATCTAATATCATCTCTCTCTCTATCTCTCCTTCTCTTCTCTCCCTCTTCCTCTCTATCTCCTCATCTTTTTATGTCCCTCTTTTGTTCTCCTCCCCATTTCGTTTGCTTTCTGAACTTTCTATAATTCATTCTCTCTCTCTTCTCTCTTCTCTTACTTTTTTTTTCTCTATTCCTCTTTCAACCTCCTGCCTCTTCTTTTCTTTTCTCTCTCTCTTGCCTCCCCTCCTCTCTCCTCCTCTCCGCTCTCTCTCTTTCTCTCGTGCCTGGTTCGCTTGACGCCGTCTCTCCCCTCTCTCTTTGCTCTCTCTCTCCACCTCCCTTCTCTTCCTCTCCCCTCTCCCCCCTCCCTCTACACTTCTGCCTGCTCAGGCGTCATCCGCAGATACACTTCTATCCATACTCCAACATCTTCTGTCCCTTCGATGTTTTCTTGTAGTCTTAGTATCGCGTTCTTCGAGCTTTTCTATATTTCTTTCTATTCATCTCTCTTTTTTCTCTCCTCTCTCCGCTCCTCTCTCTCTCTCTCCTCTCTCTCTTCTCTCCTCCTCTCCTCTTCCTCCTCCTCTCTCCCTTCTTCTGCTCGCTGATTCTTCGCTCCCTCTCCGTCTCTTCTCAATCACTTCTCTCTCAACCTCTTTGTCCCTCTTTTGGTTCTCTATTTTCGTTCTTTCTGATTTCTATCTATCAATATCTCTTGTAATCTTTTTCTCGTCTCTCTTTCTCTCTCGTCTCTCTCTCCTCTCCTCTCTCTTTCTTCTCGTCTGCTCTCTCTCTCTCTCTCTCTTCTATCTCTCTCTCCTCCTCTTCGCTCTTTTCCTTCTCTCTTCCTCTCTCTCTCTCTCGTCTCTCCTCTCTCTCTCTCTCTTCTCTCTTCTCTCTCTTCTTCCTTCTCTCTCTTCTCTCTCCTCTCCTCTCTCTCTCTCTCTCTCTCTCTTTCTCTCTCTCTCTCTCTCTCTCTCTCTCTCTCTCTCTCTCTCTCTCTCTCTCTCTCTCTCTCTCTCTCTCTCTCTCTCTCTCTCTCTCTCTCTCTCTCTCTCTCTCTCTCTCTCTCTCTCTCTCTCTCTCTCCTCTCTCTCTCTCTCTCTCTCTCACACACACACGACACA